>VWYH01007335.1:97500-147500 GCA_013399365.1 Pampusana beccarii | reverse complement strand
ATCTCCATATGTTTGATACCATGTCCTGTGGACAGTTTTTGGCTGTTATTTTCTTGAGGTTTATTGCAGAAACTGATGCCAGATTTGCTTGTTCAGCTGCCTGGGCATCCCAGCTTCATAATTCTGTTCTTCCGCAGATGTTAATGAAGCTGTTAAGTTCATTCTTGTGCCTCTAGAATTTCCCCATGTGAAAAACATCACTTCCCAGACCCCCATTTGACTCTATAATAATCCATCTCAGACATTTATTATGCTTCATATTTTCTTTTAAATATAGCATTCATTTATTAATCTAATTACCCAAGGAACTCTTATATGCTTTGAGCACTGTTCAATGCTGAGGCTTCTGGAACAAGTTTACTTTCTGTCTTGTGTTCTGTTTTCTAAAAGAATTTTAAAGGGTGGGAGCAAAAAGGAAAGAAATCAACTGACCAATCAAGTCTTCTTTCAAATTGTGTAGGAAAAGATTATGTCAACACTGCACGTATTTAGTTTACACACCTTTTGCATTATTGCTTCACATCTACTCCTGTATTCAAATTGTGTATCTCACAGGGTCATCAACCTTCACCATACCACATCCTTGCTGTTACCATTGCTTAACTTAAAAACACCGGTTAATGAAAATTACTACTTGTGTGAGTAGCAATGCTGCCCTGAACTGGACTACTCATGGGAATACAACTATTTAAGCAAATCCGTGTCTGTAGGACAGGCTTTTAAGTAGCCAGAAGCATGTGCACTGTGCAGCATTGTTTAAATTCTGCAGATACAAACACATTTTCTACTGCCTACAGCTGAAATTTTCCTTTCAAATTTTTCCAGCCTGAGTGTTTATTTTCAAATACAGCAAGATACTAATTCTAAGAGAGGATTGTTACTGTCATATCAATTTAGTCATTTTTGCTATCTTATTTTTAAAAGAAATGCAGACTTATTTTGATTTAAGAAATATGGATCCTCTTCAGCCTTTCATAACTTGGCAACAGCCAAGACAGCAGACACTATAAAACGAAATAATTTAGCATACACTTAGACACATCTTTAAAACTGTATTTTTGTTATTAACCTACCTATATGTTACTGCAGGAGGATTTTATTCCCTAGATGTATTGAAAGGCATATAAACAGATCATCTGGGGGCATATTTTGTGCTCAAGAACATGATGAGGATAGGATTAAAATAGAAATATTTCCCGTCTAAGCTATAGTAGGCACTATTAGCAACATTTCAAATGAAACAGGACTAAAAAACCCAAGGCATACAGTTATTGATGTGGGAGTGCTGCTAGCAGTATTTTTAATTACCATCATTCTGTGTTAACCACATTTATAAAAAACAGCCTTTCATATTTTTAATACCTTTCACCACAAGCAACCCAAAAGTATCCAAGCACTAATTTTTCTAACCTCTTTTTTTTCTTGCTTTGTAATAAAAACAGTAAAGGTCTATTATCCATGATGCTGCTCATTCACTGCACATTTCCATACTTTCCCATTCATTTTTATTGAAATCAGGCAGCACTCCGAGAGACCCACGTTTCCACGAAACGGGGCAGACATCCTTTAACCCGCATGTATCACTTTGTGAGGGTGATATGATCTCTCTGTTCACTACAAGACCGCGGTTTTGTTAAGAGCTAAAAAAGACACGGACTCATTTTCCCTTGAAGCTGCTGCCTCGAAACCAGCAGCAAACCAAAGCCATCGCTGCTGCGAACCAAAGGTCACGTTGAGAAAAATGAAACCATATATGAATAGAAAAGGGCTCCGAAGCCTCACCGACAAATCCATTTTGAGGCTTGCGCTATCTCTTGGAGTGTGTATGTGTACGAACAGTCTCAAGAGAAGCGTTAACAAATATCTCTGAATTCTAATGTTAGCACCGCTGCAGTGTTTTAAACACCAGCAGCCTGATGTGCAATGTGGAATACGAATTTCTATGAGCGAGAGATTATACCCTGTTTTACACTGAGAAGTTTGTTATCTGCATCCCACCTTAAATTAGGACTTGCTGTCTATAGGTAGCAACATGTAAAACAGCAATACATTCATCAGAATCTTTGCAGGGCATTTCTCAATTACTCTCAAATGGGGAAAAAAGAAATGTCCTTTAGGGGCAATGCTCTAAGTGCTCTGTCATCATTAATAACTCTGTATGCGTTTAAGAGAAAAAATACTTACATTACACATTGGGGACAGAGTTGTAATTCAGAAATGCCTGCTTGTACGTAGCATAAATTCAGGAAAGTTCAACTTCACAAATTGGAAAAAGGAAGATTTTTCCCCCTCACTCGAAAACATTGCCTTTTTGCTTTTTTCATTAATTTTACTTGAAAAAAAGTAACCTTTCCCTGTGAAACAGAAAAACTGGAGTTGTCTGCTTTAAGCTTGGGAGAAAACAATATTTACTGTCGTAGCACAGAGATTCTGCAAGCAGTGAACAATGAAGGTTTTACTCACTTGGCTGACCCGGTATTTGCAGACACGCTCCTATTCAGTGGGACTAGGAAGGCAATTAACTCATCAATTGCTCCTCATCAAGAACACAGAGCTGAAATAGTAGCAATTATTTTTTTTTTTTTTAAAAAGTTGAAATCAGATATTCACTTGAATTTTTATTAATATTTTTTCTTTTTTTTCAGTAGAACTATAGACAAAATATATTTCAGACCAGATTTTCTTATCGCTACAGTCTCACTTTCTCCACAAATGGAGCACCCTCCTCTCCATCTTTCACAAAGACTGTGTGTGCTCTGTGTAGGTGCTTTTCAGAGCTGAGGAATACTTTCTGGCATCTCTGTCTTCGATGGCAGAAATGGAGTACAAACTGAAAGCCATGCTCATTTAAACTTCTGAATTGGAAGAAAAAAATAAAAAGTATGAATTTTTCAAAAATGCACACTGATAAATGCAGCGGCCTTCAGTAGACAGAATTGTTTAAAAACTGATAGATTTATTTATGAGTACAATGATGGGAGTCAGACCTACTGTAAAGAAACTTCACCCCATAGATTCTACGTCAAACTCATAATTTCTTTAAAATACCTTGACTTTATTTTATTCAACACTTACAAG
Organism: Pampusana beccarii; assembly: GCA_013399365.1. Lineage (NCBI taxonomy): Eukaryota > Metazoa > Chordata > Aves > Columbiformes > Columbidae > Pampusana > Pampusana beccarii. The sequence continues at coordinate 144,422 of VWYH01007335.1, read as the reverse complement.
CGATAAAGAAGTCATTGCATGCAGTGTTAGTGGTTCTTCTGGGTAATTAATGCCAGTGGAATATTGTACTTTTCTGATCAGGGTGCATAATCTGTGCCTCTCTAACCACTGGGTCTTGATGTATGTTTTGTCTGAAGACTCACCAACAGTGAGAAACTGCTTCCATATGCAAGTGCCTGTTACTACAAGCCATTTCTCTTATACTCTTTTTTTTTGGATAAACTAAATAGATGGAAATTCCTAAATATCTTTCAAAAAATGCGTTTTTCCCAGACCTAAGTTATGTTCGTAAGCTTTTATTTTTCTGAGACTTTTCAATTTTCCATTGTTCTCCTTTAAAAGTGGTGTAAAATATGGTTGTTTTCTCAGCAATAAATTTAAATATATTGAATGGGCTGGAAATTACATCTCTTGAATGGTTGTCCTGGATCAAACTTCCCATTTGCAGATACTTGATGTATATATGCAGATGTATAAGTCAACCAGTTTTTAATTCATTAGTAATAGGCTACAACATCTTTATCTACTGCTAATACTTAACTACACCAGTGCCAAATACCTACAAAATTTTTCATGCCTTCTTCATTTGAGGTATCATCATGTAAGAAGTTTTTTCTTTTTTTTTTTCCTTTCTTTTTGGTTGTATATTTCCGGAAGAGAAGTGGAAAGGAGAGAGACGAAGAGATAATATAAAATGTAAGTTGAGTAGCGTATGAAGAAATGGTATTTATCACTTTATTTCGTAGTTCTGTTTCATGGTTCATCAGACTGTTTGTACAATAAATGAAACCCCAGCAAGAAATCGGAATAAACAGCTTCTGGGTGAGCATGCCTTCCTGTTTACTGCCATATTACCCTCTTTTTTTTTTTTTCCCCTCCCACACATACTTTGTTTTTTAGCATAGTGGGCACTGTTTAAGGGGCCTGAGCAGTGGAGTCGTGCTGTACTTCAATGGTCCCTTCAGTATTTTCATGACTTCTCTAAGCCATTGCCAGGGATTGCGGCACACAGGCAAAAAAAATGGTTTAACGCACTTGCTTGCGGTCTTGGTGGAACAGATCTCCTGGGTCATGGACTGGAGATGCCTGATTTCACAGGCAACAGTGTTATAATATTTCCCAATCATAAAGAACTATCTAAACGCCTTTTCGCTGTTGTGTTTGTTGTTTTTTGGTTGGTTGGTTGGTTTGGCTTTTTTTGCCTTTCTTCTGCTTGTAGACCACTCTAAAGACACTTTGTGGTCTAGATTTCCACCCAAATACATCCACGTACCACAGTATACCTTCAGTTTTATTTCCCACCAAGGTGTTAGCAGTGATGGACTTACATAAGCATCCAGATCCTCACTTACTCTCCTTTTTGTTTGTTGGAATTTTGGGGTTTTTTCCCCTGATAATTCTGGAGCAATATTTGCTTTTCAAGATCTGCATCATAGGCAGCTGTGACCAACCAGCACCACAGCTTCATTTTACCTCTCAGTCATTCCCAGACTGTATTGACATCTTCATTCGCAATCCCTAGCCATGATCTTGTGTTTTGTACCATTTCACTGCTATCTCCAGTCCAAAAAGTTGTCAAGTTCTTTCTCTATGATACTCAGATCCTCCTCCAGCCAGCCCCTAGTTTTGTTCCATCAACAAATATCACCAAAAGCTCCTTCGATCTTTCCACCACAGCCACAGGTGAAAATATTCAGCAAGATCCAGTTTATAAGTGATTTCTGAGTGAACACACTTCAGGTGGCATTTCCCATCTCAGAACTTCTCAGTTTTGTCCCCACTTGAGAAGGCTCCTGACCCATCCTCAAATCACAGAATGGTTGGGGTTGAAGGGACCTCTGGAGATCACCCAGTCCAACCCACCTGCTAAAGCAGGTACACCTAGAGTAGATTACAAAGGAATGTGTGGAGGTGGGTTTGAATGTCTCCAGAGAAGGAGACTCCACAACCCCTCTGGGCAGCCTGGTCCAGGGCTCTGGCACTCTCAGGAAGTTTCTCCTCATATTCAGATGGAACCTCCTGTGCTTCAGTCTGTGCCCGTTACCCCTCATCCTATCACTGGGCACCACCAAAAAGACTCTGGTCCGTCCTCTTGACATCCTTAAGATTTTTATAAGCATTGATGAAATCCCATCTCAGCCTTCTCTTCTCTAGGCTGAACAGACCCAGCTCTCTCAGTCTCTTCTCATAAGAAAAGTGCTCTAGACCCCTAAACATCTTCATAGCCTGACACTGGACTCCCTCCAGTAATTCCTTATCCTATCCTTCTGCTCATCCCCATCTCCTCCAGTTTAACTGTTCATTACCCCATCTCAAATGCATTACTGAAGTCCAGGTAGATGGTATCTAATGCATTTATTTTGATGAGACAATCAGCTATTTTATCAAAGGAAGCTATTGGGTTAGTTTGGTACGATCTACCTTTGATAGATGGGAGACGGATAGCACAAGGCAGGTGGGGAGGAAAAAAAGGAAACCCACACAGAGCGCTGCTCAGCCTGGCAGGCAGTGTCAGTCATTTTCCTTCATCTAGCATAAAAGCAGAGGAGTTTGAGGAAGAAAGGGTTTGGAGGAGAAGAGTGCAATAGCTTTGTGGGTAAATGGAGAACTCATCCCAAATGAAGGGGTTGGAATAGGGAAAAGCAATGAACCTAATGGTCGGTTTACCAGGGAGGCTGTTGACAGGTTGGATGATGAGGAATGGCAAAGGTGTACAGGAAACACAAATAGTGTTCCTTTTTCTCATAGCAGGAGAGCTAAGAAATAAAACAAAACCAAACAAGCCAGTTTTCCTTTCACAAAAAGTGTAATTAAAATAGGGTATTTGTGGAGACCATAAGATGAGGTCTGTACAACTTATGCAGTTGTGTGGAAGAAAAGTCCACCAAGAGCTTTCCAGCAGAAAGATACAAGCCTGTGTCATAAGTCCCTGTGTGACAGGTTGCTGGAGCCTAAACTGCAGCAAGCAACCCTTGGTCAGCTTATTTTCTCTTTCTACTCTTCCCTAGAACCTTTGCTCTTAGGTGCTGGGTTTTTCCTTTGTTTCGTGGGAATAGATTTTTCTTGTAATTTTCCATGTGTAAATGTTCAGAGATCCTTGAGAGCTCCCCATGGATGTTAGACCATCTTACATTTGGAGTTCTTCTTTTCATCCCAGGAACATGTCCATGAACCTCAGGCAGTATGATCTACCAGAGGCAATCAGTGATTTGCAAGTTAGACTCTGCTCTGCTCTGAGCAGTTCCTTGGAAACTGCTTGGTCTCAGCATACCTACACGGTATCATGGAGCCACACATGGTGAATTATTTCCACTATCCCACTGCAATCTTCTCTTCCTCTTTGAATCTACATCAATGACTTACAAAAGTATTTTTTTCTAACTGTGCTTCAGGGGCCAATGAGCCATGATCACTTTATGAATGAGCACCTGAACTCATATTCTCCAATTAGTTTTATTTTACCCATTAAGGATTAATGTCCAAAAGCTCGCTGGCTGGTAAAATGCAAATACTTTTACCTTGACAGGAATGCCTAAAAATTATTTGGAAGTATATTCTATGAGGTCCCAAATGATTAGCAGTAGCAGTGTTCACTAAGACTAAAGACTAGCAAATAATAAAGTTACTATGCTAAACCAAACCTGTGTTGTGCCTTGATTTCTATTTGAGGGTTGTACACAACTAATATAGTGCGGTAATACTAAAGCACTATTCAGTAAAACCCTGAGCAGTTACCATTTACAGTATATCATAGTCAGATGACAGCAGGAATGGTGGGAGTTCATTACAGGGACCATGAATTGTTGGAGGTAATTTAGATTACAATTTAAAGTTTAATTTAAAAATCTATCAACAAATGTGAAAGTGCTCGGGGAACATTTTAAAATGCACTTTAATCTCACCAGCACAAATAGCTTTTCAGAGCCCTAAACATCATCACCTGGAAAAACAGTAAAACTTTACTGCATCTTTAATTAAATTACAAACACAAAGGATAATTAACTTTTTTTATTTTTATTTTATTCATGCCATTGTTTCCCTTCAGAGTCAATATCTTCAAGTTGCAGGAACAGGATGTTATGAAGAAGTTTACAGCCTGCACATTCCCCCAGGATAATATTGCACTAAGCAAATGAAATGCAATACAGTCGCATGCCCAGACACACACACAGACACACAAACAGAATCAACAGAGGTACTGGAGACTAAGATGTTCACCAAAGCATGTAAGAAATTTAAAAAAAAAAAAAAAAAAAGAAGAGGCGTGAATCAATCAGCCAGCCAGCTGAAAACAGAAGGCAGAGTCCGCTGTTCTCAGCATGTAATGTGGGGGCCACATGGTTCATAGCATAGGACAGTTGAAAAATTAAAATCCAGCCTGCCCAACCTGGCCTCTCACAGAAATGAAGCAGTTCGCTCCTGTCCAGCATTTACCTTGACTTCCAAGGCCCCATCATCTCACCATTATTTTTTGGCATTAAGGATTTAGAGGGCACATATCGTTCTTCTCCATGTTAACTTGTAGGACTGTACAACCCAGCAGGGTTTGGTTCGCAAGCAACTACAAAACCAGGCCAAATTCTTAGTGGGAAAGGGCATTCTTGATGGCTCTGAGATATTGTTTTAATTTTATTTTATTTTCAACTTGAACCTGTCTCGGTTTAAACCTCCCTTGAACCATGACTCTACAAATTGACCTCTGCAAGTCCCCAAGCACTTGCTCATATTGAGATACATGCACTGGCCTTGCTTTAAAGAGGTTTATGCCAATGCGTTCAAGCGTATGCTCGTCTACACAGCCTTAAATTGTGAATATATGAAGAAAACATGGCCAGATGCTAGTATTTGCATAGCTTGAACTCCAAATCATAGACTTCAGATGTTTCTTTGGCTGGTTAGAGACGTGTAGAACAAGACCATGAAACTAGCCTAAGGTGACAGAAATCTGCTGCTCGGAAAATTTTGCACAAAGTGGAGGCAAGATCTTTAGAATTCTTGGTGTTATTAAAGAGTCTGAGTTGATTTCCTGAAAAAATCTGGAATCAGGCTGTTTTGATGACTCCACCAATGATGCTTAATTTTCCCTGAAGCCAGCAGGACTGCTCACTTGAGGAGAAGAAATAAAATCGAATCTACTATCTTTCATTATAAGTAATTTTACTGCAGGCTACGCCTATGTGTCTAAAAGCATAGACTGCAATTTAGTGATACCTGGTCTAACCTACTTATTCGCTACCATCCAAAGAGGCTGTCCCATTACTGCCTACTTTCACCATCTGCACATCCTACTCTGGTCTGTCATGATACTTCCATGCTCATTTGGCTATATGGTATGCAGACCTAATTTCCTAAGCCGTTGGGAAAAGTCTATTTTGTTGCATTGGTTTTCCTCCAAACTGGTAAGAAAAATAATCCCAGAAGATGCTCATGCAAGTACCAAAAGGTATATGATCACCTAGAGCGGGAAGAGATGAGACAGAGATTGTCCTCTTTCAGCTGCAGCGAGACGTTGCAGCATTTCAACTATATTGTTTAAACAGGGCTAAACAGAGAGGTATCTTTTGGGGCAAAGTGCTGGCCACAAGAGGTTTGGGATTGTGAGCAGAAGCGTAGCCTGCTGTTTGGTATCTCTGGGAAACGGGACTCTTGGGTTGGCTTTTTTTGTTACGCAGTTTCATCAAAGGCAAAATTACTCTCTCCATCAGTGGTGCAAGCCAAACAGCTGCAAAGCGGTTTGAAAACAGAAGTCATGGCTCACTAATACGGCCATACAGCTTTTTTTTCAAGGGCAGATTGCTCAAGACATAGGCAAAATATATTTGGACCTGTCTGCGAGTACTGTGTAGGCATACCTGGAGTAACATCTGACTCCATCACATTTTTTCCACTTCTTTGGGGAACAACCAAAAATATTGCAAATTTTGGCTAGCAGCTCAAGTCAAAGGAATAAAAGACAAGAACATATGTGTTCGGTTTCCATGGGACTGAGCAGCTTTGTGAAATCCCTGAGTCTTTGCTGCCCTCTGTACATGAAGGAGTTACATGCTTAAAGCATATACACATACATACATATATATATGTATATGTATATATATATATCAACAAGCACCTTTACAAGAGGCACAAACACCCTTCTGAACGTGCTGGTCCTGCTCCCAACCCCAGCTCTGCCAACACTTACACACCCAAGCAATAACCTTCAAAATCACCGAGACTGCCTAAGACTATTGAGTCTACTGATTTAGGCAGTCTGCACAGCCCCTGGCATACACACGGAGAGAACTGTGCGGTATTGAGATATCCTGCAATAAGGTATATGCCATAAAGAAAAAGTAATGTGTAAATATGTAAAATGAATATTGAAGGAGGTGGGCACAACACAGGGAGATGAGGGGGAGGGAGAGGGGCTGCCATCCTCTGAAAATAAGTGTAGGACCTCATTACGTGAGCAGAAATAAAGAAATGAACACAGAATAAAAGGAGCACCACACAAACTATATATCATTTTAATTAAAATCTACTATCTGCTAAATATATGTACAGCTGTTGGGTTTCCTGAGTCAACCGATTCAAATAGGTTTCACAAGGACTCGCAGATAAGGAATTAAAAAATAAAATCAAGAGTTCCTTGATAACTAGGTGGAAACCGATCCCCTTTTGGGAAAGTCTTTATTTTATGTAAGTTAATATGGGAGGGGGTGTTGATCACGGAAGACAAGCCTCTTAATTCCTTTCAAATAAAATGAGCAGGCATGACACGGTGCTATCACAGAAGAGAAAGAGCTGCCTGTGTGTATTAAACGTTAGTGCTTTGCCTGCTTAATTATTGGTTAATCTAGCAATTTAGCATGCTTCATTTAATTCTAATTAGGAGAATTAATAGGCAGGGAATAAAGATTTAAATAGACTGGCACAAAACAAAACTGAGACTTAAACTGCTCTTGGAAAATGAAGCGGGTTTTTTTTGTTTTTTGTTTTTTTTTTTAAATACAGTTCCTACAGCCTCACATGTCTCTCCTCAACAGTGCTGCTATCACGAACAGGAGGGCCTAGGTCAAATGGGTGATTTTAAAATACCCTGTGGTATTCGCTATGCGGATTTACACCAAAGCCCGGGATCAGGGTGTTTCCTTTCGTTCCTTTCTCTTCCCCTGAAACTAGACTTTGGGCTTTGGCTTCCTACTCTGAAAAGGATATATGCTTGGGCAGGAGATTACTGTATTATTTTTACACATCTCCCTCACTTTGTCTGTTTTTTTTTAAGAGCACTAGGGGTAGGAGATAATTTAGTAGTGACACCATCCTCAGGAGTTACACACCATTCATGTTAAGTGATGCCTTAACTCGTGGAATTGTAAATTATTTTATTCCTTCCTCAGTCTGATGCCTTCTTTATTTTCTTTCTCCTGGCAAAGCTTTGGGGGATGAAGACACGCTTCTTTTCCACTTCACCAGCTGGCTGCCTTCCATTCCTGCCGCCCCCAAATGTTACAGCCTGATTTGCATGGTGTGTTTGTCTTTGCTAATCAAGCCGCGTACTCTGACAAGTCCTACGACATTGGACATGGCTGTTCTTCTAATTAAGGTGCTAATTGAATTAAATGGCTGCGGTAATGAGCAGATGAGCAGCATAAAAAGTAAAGAGTCAGATAGGCCAATTAACAAAAGAGCTGAGCATAATTATAACATTTAAAATACATGCAGCTCTGTACCAATATTGTTAATTGTTACAGGGGAATTTATGATAATTGGCTCAACAACAGGCATGCAGTCTTAACCTGGGATGAAGCCTGTAATTAAAAAAATTATATTCGACACAAAATACAGAGCAGGGATAATTAACACTTGATTTACATAAAAGATGTTTATAAAGTGAAGCAGAGTGCTGCACAAATGCTACACCAAACATGAATTCTCCTGCACTGTGGCATTTAGCAGTGTTACAAAGCTATGAAAACACCAGCCGGAATTCAAGATCGTTTCAGACCAAAGCACGGGTCAAGGCCGACTTTCAGAGCGGGTTGACCCTTATTGCATTTTGCTAGCAGAGTTCGAACAAAATCATGGTGCCCACCCTGTTCCTATTTAACACAGCTACATCTTGGCCATACCCCGTCCGTGGATGCTGCTGTGCCTGCAAAAGAGCATTTTCAGCAGCTTGAGCTGCACTGCCTGCCCTGGTAGCTCAGATGCCTTGGCAGAAGATCCCTTTGGCTTGACACAGCCATGACTTTCCACCAGAGGCTCCACCAGCCCATCTACAGCAGACACAGCCGGGCTGGACCTTCACCCTGGGCTCTCACCAGAGCCCCAGAACAGTCCTGGGAGCAGTCTGGAGCCCGGTGGATATAATTTTGTACCTGGTGCATTATGATTTTTTTCCTATGCTGCCTGCAGAGCAGTGTCCTGCCTTCCCCTCTGTTCTCCTCTTCCCAGTTAATCACCGGTTTTGTGCACAATCTCCTCCCTTTCTCAGCACAGCCCAGAGAAAAAAAATGCTGAATTATTAAAACTGAATTATCTCAGGCCAAGAAGGGGCCAGCAGCTAAATCTCCCATGGCCTGCCTAAGCTCTCTAATTGGTAAACTAACTTATATGAGGGCACATCACCCCTCACTGCTGTGTTTTCAACAAATGGATGTAAAGTGTTCACCTTTGGTAAAAGGTTTATGACTTGGAGTCACACACATGCAAAGGCTCTGCTTGGGATACGCCGGCATGCTCAGCCATTCCTGCAAGCTGGCTGCTAAATTTAGACCATTCCCTGATTTTCATGTTGGTTGTCTGGGCCAACACGCCAAACACCTGCAGCCAAAACCACCCTGCGAACCCACCCCAAGCAAAGTTCTGAGAATGGTCACTTATTTAGTGTGGTTCCATGGATACTCATCCTCAGTCTGCAGACCCTCAGCAGCTGCAGAACAGCTGCAGCTGACACGAAAATGCAAAACATCATCATGTGGTTTTTATCATAAAAACTGTAAAACGAATATTGACATTGACAGTGTGGTCAGACTTGTTGAAGGAAAACTACAAATAGTCTTGGTGCAAAATATCTTCTGATGCATGTTCACTGCCACTGTGAGATGTCAGTATCTTTATCATTATTTTTTACAAGGTCTATGTACTAGCCCAAAAATGTATACCCATGGCTATCTGAGAAAGCAAGTCAGAAGCTCCTCAGTTATACTAATGGTATCTCACAAGCAGATGTACAGAATCAGTAGGAGGCATTTCAGAAAAGTACAGAACACAAACACGTAGGTTTTTATATACTTTTAAGTTTGGGTTGCAGCTGCCATTTGTTTTTCCCATCTGCTCTCTGCCTGCAATTGCAGACAGCAGTGAGACAATTAGCGGCTGGGTGCTGTAATGTGAATAAACACATTACAATGTTCATCAGAATCACATTTTGTCTTCATCTGTGATGATGTGCGAGGGAGGAAAAGACCACAACAGCACTATGGTGATTTTTAGAAAGCTTATGGTTCCCAGCTGTAACCACAGCAATGTCAAAAACACTGCAGGGGTCTGTCATGAAAGGGTGATGGCCAAACCAACAGAGAAAGACGATTTCTAGCAGTAAGATCAGAAGCCATCATCAGCCAGCAAGGGAGGCTGAGACTGAGAGCCTAACATGTTTTGAAGTTAAATGGTAACGCTGACAGGAGAGGTAGCCAGGGTTTTATCAGCATATGTCTCATTTTCTTTCCTTCTTCTCCAAGCCAATAGTCGTAAACCTGTTCAGTCCAACGCTTCATCCCTGAATCTGGTGCTCCACAGAGAAAATTAGGAACGAACACGTGTGCTGTAACTAAAGCAGTTCGTAGTTCATTGTCTGCTCTGTGCTCCTGCACTGTTAATCACCATAACAGGCTCATTTATCCCGAAAGTCTCTTCTCAGGTCTTTGGCAGAGAAAAACAATGTGCTAAGCTAACTCTTGATATACATGTCACTTTGGAATACCTTGCATGAGAATAGGCAATAGAAAATTATATTTTAAACCAGTCCAGAAACAGAGATGTTGACAACTTTGAAAATTTATGCTTACACTTCAAAATCATCCTTTCTTCTTATTTTTTTAATATCTCGAAATGTGTTAGGGCTGGAACAGAAACCAGCAAAAAGCTATGACATTTCCTCAAAGATCTTGACATTTTAGACCCTGATCCTACAAATGCTTAGGCATAAACATAAATTAGGGTGTAATTACTTCTAATGAACTTAATGTGGCTAATCATATGGGCAAAGTTGGGTGTGGGCAGAAGTACTAGAGGAGTTAAGGTTAATTAGGCATAATTTCTGTCACAAAACATACCGACCAGTAAGGCAAATCATGTCAGCTACACTGAGAGTACAGGCTGCTGCGTGACCAAATACGCTCTGAACCAGGGCATTTAAACAGCTGTCTTTACAACGGAACCTTAAAAACAGCTTTGTATTGGAGATGAAGATAGCGAAACTTCTACATTGATCTAATTTTCTTGACTTTAAAATATCAAGTAGTATTTTCTAAATGTTGATGACTCAAAATATGTATAATGCTTATTCATACACTACTGTAGATCTCACACAGATGGTCAAAAATTCACCAATAAAAAATCAGTAAAACAGTAACTCATGCCAGAATATCCAAAAGCAGAGTAGCAGTCAGTCAGTTGGTTTTGTAATTAAAAAAAAACCTGTATAATTACATATTTTATACAAAATTCTAGAATAGTCTCTATTTCTTTATTCATTAAACCTTATTGTTAAGTAGTGATTGGAAAGATGGTGTGAGCTACATGGGTTTTTTTGCCACATGATATTATATCTTCACTGACAAGGAGTGCATTTTCCCAAGAGAACTAGTTGAATGTGCGTACATGAAAATCAATTTCAACTGATGTGCTTTCTTACACCAAAATTGCAGGCCATATTATTTAGTGAGCATGCAAATTTTGCCAGATATTTTGGCCAATAAGACATTCAGATCCCTGTCCAAGGGTTATGACTCTAATAGTAGACAGAGTGAACAAGAAGTAACAAATGACAGGAGTTAAGTCACTGGAAAAGTTCTTTGGGTGTCTCACATATTCTTTCACTCAACCACATTCTCCAACATTTGCCACGGCCACGAGTCTTTCCTGATGCATCATGGAAGTTTAAGGTGAAAGGACGTTTACATTTTATCATGGGGTATGTAGTAAAGCCAATAGTAGCAATGGGAAGAACAAAGAGCTGAACTATAGCCTCCAAAAACCGTTAGTACAATTCCTGTGCAGAAACATGCCCAAAGGAAATATCTCAATTCAACTTAAGACCTGTTTAAATTATGCAAAGTAACCATTTTGATTTGATTTTCCCAATGGAAAACAAAACAAAACAAAACAAAAAACTAACAACCTTAGTAAACTCTAAACTTTCCCACTATTTACTTCAATTTTGCAGAGACTTCATTTTCTGTTGAGCAGAATGAAAAAATCCTGACCAGTCAGGCTTATAGTGGTAAAGTCATCCCTGGGTATTAACTCAAGTGTCTGGAAAAAAAAAAAACAAGCTAAAAATGAGCAAGAGATTATTAAAACCAGGACTGAATATTCATTGAATTATTTGCTAAATTAATACTATTCTAGCAGCAACTTCAAGAGTAGTAGCAGCTGCTCACCCGTGATATTTTTCTTATGCAAGTAAGACTACCATAAGCCCTTTCAGATCTATAGGTACATCCTCATTGTAGACATACATAACACAAGGAGCTGCATCAGTGAAGTCGATGACAAGTCTACAAAGGAGGCAATTACCATTTCTTTGGCTGTACCAAAAAATGGGCATAGGAGAGAGGCTCATTACTGATCTTTCAAGCAGGGGTTTACTCAGTGTTGCCAGATTTAAGAAATTCAATAATGTGTGAGTCCCATCAAAATGACAGAGAGATACAATACCTTGGCTGAAAAAATGATACAGCTTCAGGGCCAGGTGCTTTAAGGGAAGGATAACACTTCTTGAAGTGAGATCCCAGCAGAGGTGACAACTTCATACACTGGAGTGTTGCAGGATAAACATGAATTAGCAAAGATCAGGAAGGAGGACCACACATTTTAGGAAGAAGTGATATTTTACTGTGTCTTAGAAAGCATGTCAACAACCAGAAGGTAAATATCCAGTACAGGGGCTTTAACATGACTTTCTTACTTCCAGTCTGGGTAGCATACATTCTAGCCCAGCCTATACATGCTTCAGGGTATGGTTTTGTCCATAAGGATGAGCAGGATATACCCTTGTATGACCTTCAAAGTGACCTTTGTTTTTGCGTTTCAAGTATATCAGAGGCCTGATTAACTAGCTCCAAAAAACCCCCATGAACAAAGGAAGAAAGTAAGGAAAGTACGGCCATGGCCAGCCTGCAAATAAAGGAGGAAATCTCCCGTAACAGGAATGTTAAAAATAAAAACCTTATAACTGTAACCTGGCTGTGTAATTTATATGTATTGGGAATCTTTCAGCTGGCCAGAGATGCTATAATTATACTACAGGAATCTGACTATGAATTTGGCATATCAGTTTTGAAAACATGCCCCAGGGTTTCCAAGCTGCCATAATTTTACTTGAGCAGTAATGGAATAAATACAATCTAGATACACATTGCTGTTCTTCAGCATAACTACTTCTTCAGGCAGATTTACCATAACGCACTCCGAACAGAAAAACTATGGCTCATTTACAAATGTAATTTCAATTGAGGATAGTTTTCCAATCTTCTTTCATTTGAGTCTCAATTGAACTTCTTCTCCTTTTTGATGGCATGATTAGACATTGTGAGAGCTGTTGCAGATTAGTCAAGCACAGAGAGAGTAAATTGGGAAGGATGTTTTATCAGTGCACGTCACAATATATGAAAGCAGATGTGTATGCTCTGAGCTGTTCCCTCAAATTACTGTTATGGAATAATTTAGCCCTTTTGATTCTCACAGATTACTGCTTCCACTGATCATGCTGTCAAAATCAAAGTGAGCACTTCATTCCGCTTTTATTCATGCCAGATATATTTTGCTTTCATAATGAGCAGATATTACCACTGCACAAAGAGGATAAAGACATTCACAGTGATAGATAGGCGAGAGATTAAATGGGATCTTTATGACTTCTTCAGCCATCAGTTTTGACTGTGCGATAAGACGAGTCGAGTTCGGCACTGATTTGTTCTTTATTGGAGCCAATATTAGCATGAGCTTACCAGTGCACAGTGTGATAAAATCCATTTAAGGTGGAATCTGTATAACAATTCACGAGTTACAAGAACTTCTCCTATAAAACGCATCTTCAGCAATCTCTGCAAAGGCAAAATAAGCCATTCCAGAATTATAACTCCTTAATTTCTGGGGCATTAATTAAGTTATAACTCTGTGATTTAGGGGTCACATGTAGATTATCAACACGCCTGGAACCACGGGTTTAAATCCTCACTCTCTAATCACCACTTAGGTTGCTATTGTTCTAAGGGATATTTGGGCAACCCCTTAAAAGCCAAGCCCTACCTGATCTACCCAAGTTTTAGAATTTGTGTGGTAATATTTCCCCACTTTGCCTGGCTGCAGGCTCTCCACCTGCCTCATAGTCCTGTTGTGCACAGGGTCTTTTCCCACCTCTCCCCAGCCCCACAGAAAGAGCAGCCTTACATGTCTACAGCTTGCAAAGTCCTTTGGCGTGAATGGTCCCATATAAATACTCTTAGATAAGGCGCACTTCAAGTGTACTATAGGCAAATTTGAACAGGGGGGAAGTTGGGGCTAACCGTGGAGCTCCACCGGGAAGCCAAGACTTCGGTAAATAAAGACTACCTTCTTTTTCTAATATCTCAGGTTGGGGTGCACATGTCTTTCTGGCAGCACAAGTTTTGCTGTTTTTCATTCCAGCAGCGGATTCCAGCACCAGTATGGAGGAAACAGCACATGAACCATGCTACCTGTCACAGCTGTGGCCGCTATGAAAATGGGTATACAAGAGTTGGACGTTCCTTCACACACATCACCCCGTTCTGCAGTTTGAGACTCCTGGATCCCAACCTAGTTACTCAACTAAAGGTCCAAGCACAACATCTCCTCCTCAGGATTCCTTGTTCTGCTGTGATTGAAGGAAAGACGGATAAACCTGACATGGTTTGGGGATTTGGATCAGCATCCAAAGTTGCAAATGGTTGCATTAATTATATTCAAATTATCTGTGGATTTTTGACTAGCAAATCAAAGCAAAAAGTCTTCTGATGGACAGATGTTTTTAGGAGACCTAACTTTACCATGCTTCTGCGATTAATCATAAGGAGTTGAAGGCGTGGGAGGGAAAATTTTCAGTTCCAGATGCCAGTTCCAAAGCATATCAAAATCAATTCTGTCCTGTTTAAGGCAAAGGTATTTGTGTACTTAGCACATCTATGAAATTTACTGTTCCTGTGGGTTGTGAGTGGGCCCAAAAGCACCAATCAAAGTTGGAGTCTTGCTGAATTTTATTTTGTTCCAATCCTTGCTGAGAGTCCACTTTGCTCTCTCTGCCAGGTTTCCTTCAGAGGGTACTCATGACCCTGCCCACATGAAGAGACCCCATGAGGACTCTGCAGATCTTCCAGTCCTATACAAGTCTGCTCAGCAGCTGAAACTATGCAGTTATTCACTTCAGGCAATGTCAGAAGCATGTTTAACATCTGTTAAACCAGCACATACACCACAGCCACAAGGCAGGATACTGGTTTTTAGCCTTACTTCACATTTTTGTGATGAAATAGCTCAACTGCTTGCACAAAAATATTTTCTTTGTGCACTTTTCATGGTGCTAAGGAAGCAGCTAATTTATACATACTTCTATAGGGAAATAAAGATACAAAAACCACTCCCCTTGATGACCTGGCTATACTGCCATTTCTTGCATCTATAAATATTAGTTATGTGCATGTAACTATCATTCATATATTAGCCAATGTTTCATTTCAAAGTATAAGTCCATTAACTCAATAAACATCATGGTAGGGAACATAGCCTTGTATCATCAAAATGGCCAAATTATACCAGTTCAGTGCTTTTTTGGATCAAGTTATATCTTATTATTTTTTTCGTGCACTGGAATATTAAGATATCCCCAATGGAAACCAACATTTGCTGTGTTCTCCAGTTCTCCAAGGTGGCTTTGATTCCTGATGCTGTCCTCTGTTGTGATATAATGCAGCAGAGTGCATATTGACTTAAAAGGACAACCATCTATCTGTGTATTGAAGAGATTATTTGCTGTCTGCTGTTTTCAAATATCTTTCATGTATTCTTCACATGAATGTACAGTAAACAATAAAGTTCTTGCCAGCATAAAATAGTCTTAAGCAGGCAGGTACTATAGGAGCAGTGAAGTAGGATCACTCTAAATGTGTCACCTTTAACAACAAACACCTTCATGGTCACCTGCTAAAATGTCTTTTGTTTATTCAGCACTGTTTTTCGCGTTTTAGAATTAAATATGGAAAATGATGAGTGGATTATGATGGAACTTTAATATTCTAGGGGAATTACAGAACTAAACAGGCCCCAAACCCAAGTAGGAACTGAGATAATGTTTCTGTACCCTTTCCAATGAAAAAGCCAAGTCCCAAAATTGTATTAAAATATTTTCAAGTAAATAACAGTGAAGGAAACCAAAACTTTTACGGACAAGTCGAGAATGCCAAGGCTGAAAAAAATATAATACAACCCAAACCTAGACAAATTAAGGATCCAGAAGCAATGTTTCCCTTTACAGTATAGATCACCTGTATCAACAGCAGATGAACAGAAAATCAACAGTAGAACAACACCCACATGAAGTTCACACTCAGTCTTAGTTAAAAGAAGTGCTGAGCTCTCTCCTCACTGAATTAATTCAGGGAGACCAAGAGATCCTTGTCATCAACAGTCTTGTTTTTTCTTCTTATTTTACACTCTGTCACAAATTTGGTATTTGGACCAAATTTACTAGCTATTTTTTACAATTCACAGGTTTTGTGAGAAAAATGGCCTGATTGGATCTGTTGTTTTACTTTAAGGTAATAAGAAATCCACAGTTTTAAGATAGAAATTGATGATTTCAATTAAGTCAACATAATTCCTTCGCATGGGCAATACAACCCCAAACGCACCGTCAGTGCCCTCTACCATATAACACCCCAGATTAAGACTGACAAATGACAAGCTTTTCTCATTCTGCCTTGTATTACCAGTATCCTGTAGGTAACAGTCATAAAGACTTTTCTTGTAGCCATCTGTGAAAAGACAACTCCCTGTGCTCTTAAACAACTGGGGATGGATGAGGGTCTCCAACCCCGTTGACAGAGCTGACCAGAGGGAAGGCAATGGCAAGATATGTGTCCTCACAGACTCCGGTGGCGGCTGCATTGCAGGTTTTGTGGCAGCATAGAAGAACCTGTCAAGGAAAAAACAGCTATCAAATGGGTCGCTGCACCTCGCCGTGCACATCTTAATGTTCCTCAGCACATAAAATCCATCTTTTCTTGGGCAATCAGGGAGCGAATTAAAAGAGCTCTTCCAAAGAATCTCATACCGGGGACATCTAAGAGAATTAAGCTTATAACAGTGAAAAGGCCCTTGCTTAAAATTTGCCTTACTTTTACTCATTTGAAAGAATACAAGTAAAATGAAGATATGCAGTTTGCCTATGACTTTAAAAATCCACAGATGGCGTGAATGCTTTAACCACTTGTCCTTCTTGGCAAGAAAGTGAGGAGGACTCCCCGCTACATCTATAGCATGAGGCTGGAGAGCTGGGGCGAGGATTTGATTTTGTTGTGCAAGACAACTGAATTTGCATCTCAGTGCCTCAAGTTTAGTAATATATAATTTCTTCTCCCTTTCTCTTTTACTTCCATTTTAGTTTCATCCAAGAAACAACTGTCTTTAAGCATCTATAGAATTAGCATCAATTCTATACACAGATGTCTTCGTATTAAGGTATTATTAACAACAAAATGACAAACATTGTAATTCATAATGCTAGCTTTTCTGTGAAGACACACGTGGGAGACCTGCTGTTCACACCTGCTTTAGGATAGGATTCCTCCCAGACACAGACACATGCACATACCTTCTGGCCTCAGCAAACTGTTCGGTGTACAGATGGGGTAAAAAAAAAAATACAACAAGAGATACAAAACTGTGAATGATAACTCTTCATACACATGGGCATCTTTCTTCCAGACACAGTGTTTTGTCATATCTCTTTCTCACCTTCCCATCCTGTAAAAAGAGAATAATCATAATTATGTCATTGGCATGGAGACAAATTAACCAGTCTTCAAGAAATGCCATAAGAGCTTTGTATGGTTTGTGGTACAGTAGCACCAAATCTGAGCAAAAAAGATGATAATCGAAGAGTGCAGCAAAAGAAGTCAGTACAATAGGAGTAAGATACCCAGTCCTGGAAATCCAGTTGAATGTGAACCCCGGGGAAACTCAGTGAGTATTTGATATTGCAATCAAAAATATATCTGATATAAAGAGTTGCTGTAAAAACAATCATAGCCCTTCAGAGTAGATGTCATTAAATACGACAACAGTGTGATCTGTACCAATGTCATAGGATTGGCTTATTCTGTGCCTGCTGCTCCCCACTGTGTTAATTGCCATCAGTAAATCATTTCAGATCTCAGGTAAGTGGTGTCTGGGTGCTCGGCACAAGTCCACAAATTTCTAAACGAATGCCCACAGCAAACCTTACCTGAGTGGTGCAGCTTGGCCTGGGAGACTGTGCCAGATGGACACCAGGCAGAGCAGTGCTGTGTACCTGGAGCGTGTTTGGGGTGGCCAAGGGCAGCTCCTCCTGCCCCCAGCACCAGGAGCCTTCACACAGCTGGGACTATCACCTACAGCACAGGCTCAGCACAAAGGCATTGCCATGACCACAGCTCAGAACATCTGGATTAAACTAAAGCTTAATTGAGGTGACATTAAGAAATGGTAATAATTTCTGACATGAATGACTTATAGGCTGGTGTCGTTCTCAGAAGAACGTTCTTATCTTTGCTAAAGTTGCCTTAAGGAGATAAGGAAACACATTAAGAAGGAACCTAAGCCATTTTTCCAGCTAAAATCAAGGTGCTCAAAATAAAATATCATCACATTTGAAGGATTAGTGACCGTTCCTGCAGGTAGGTATGTGCCATATGCTGAATACCAAATTGATGCTATTTGTCTACACTGGCCTTAAAATGAGATATTTGTAAACATAAATGTATCCAAAGGTCAGGGAAACATGGCTTTTGTGGACAGTGAATTGTCAACATACCTGAGAGGCTTATAGAAAAGGTGACCATCTGGGTTGAGTTATTTGTATGTCATTTTACAGTCCATACAGATGAAATGAGAAAATACAGCATTATGAGCTAATATAAATATTTTGAAGCTATGAAAGTAGCTTCTTATTCAAGTTTAACCCAAAAGAATCATTGATGTCATAAGCATATGGCAAGATGCAAACCAAAATTGTTCATGTGACCTAATGTGCTTCCTTTATAACAGATTTAAGATGTCCAGGACCTGAAGCATTGGTGAGATTTTTTTTCTGCTTGTATTCATCAACAAAAATAGCCAAAAGACCAGGCTAAGAAAGAGGAGAGCAAGGATGTCCACCAGTTTTGTAAGCAGGGCGGCCCCTAGGAAAAAAACCTTAAGAAAGAGTTTGTTGTTGCCCAGTTGTTGTCTTAGAGAGATCTGAAGTGATGAGAAGCAGCAGCAGCTCCTGTTGCCTGGCTCCTGCCCGCTTCAGGGACACAGGATAGGGCAGCCTTTGGATGTAGACTGGAGAAGAGGTTCCCAGTGCCCAGTCATTTATTAATTAACCTTACAGGAGCCATCCACAGAGCCTCTGCTGAGTGTTGAGAACAAAAAAAAGTCACAATAGGGGGATGCGTAACTGAGGGTGCCTGCATGGGGTGGGAACAGGCACTGACAAGGAGAAGCACACACCATGAGAATCACTGTGTGGGGACAGATGTTCCTCTGCTTTCCCCTTCTCCCCCGATTTGCAGCAAGCCTATTACCAGTGTCCCCTCTGCCACAGCCCCAACTGTTTATGTCCCCAGAGTGTTGGGGGCTGCTGGCTGTGCCATAGAGCAGGTACAGCCCTGTCTTGGTGCTTTCGGGCAGCAAGGCAGCTTTAAAGAAGACCAGCAGATTATATTTGCACTAAAGATGCTTGTGAAATTGTGTGAGCAATCTGCATTTGGGTAAATTTGTTGCTATTTTGCATTTGGCACATACGGTGTTCGTAATTGCCATGTTGTGCCTCTCGCACAAGTTTGGGATCATGGACAGCACACCATTCACACCATTCATGCCAAACATGCTTCTCCTGTCCACGGCATAGCCAGACTGATGTGAACAACATTGTTTAACTTGCTTTTGGATGGCACCCCGACCATTTAGTAACCTCTCTTGTTCCCTGATTTAAGCCACTGTCACATTCTAAGGTTTTAGCAGGGGAGGAGCAAAGCCACTATAAAAACAAACAAAAAACCCAAACAAACGAACAAACAAACACAACAACAACCACTAAAAACAAACAAACAAACAAACAAATGCACCACCAAAGTGTTTTTGAGAACTAGAAGATGAAAAGAAGAAAATAAGCTGTTCTCATTGTTATGTTCAATGGCAGTAAATCCCTTTATTTTTTCCAGTAGTTTTTTCCAGAAACAATTTACAGTCCAAAATGTATCTCATGACATACAAATCAATCTATATAGAGCCTGCCTGCCATTAGAGAAGGTCCAGAAGAGGAAAAAATTAAAATGGACTGTAAATAGTTGCACTGTGACACATTTTTCAGTTTGAAGTTGTCTGTCATTTACATGGCTCACAAAGTTTGAACCAAGGTCCGGGTTGTCCTGATGATGGTCCCTATTCTGCGGTAAGGCCGGTGGACAAACAGGGGCTCCTCACAACTGCGGAGGATCTGGCTCTGAATTTGCAGATGTGCTCGGAAGTTGCAGCAAGTTGAAACCACACAGTGACAATTCACACCAGCAAATAGCCACCGAAACAAGGCTGTGCTGTTTCACCCCCAGTTCTGGATCAGAACCAACTCCCTTTGGTCCGACGAGTGTGTTTTAAACACTTTGATGAGATTTCCACCTTAAGGATTGTGAAGAGGAAAAAATAGAAAAGCAAATTGCAGAATGTAGACTGAAGTCCTTGCGATCCTTGTGACAAATACTAATGTATAAATCAGCAGCCCAATCCAGGCCCGGGCCGCTGATCATGTTCTTTGCTGAAATGTCACCTGTTCCTATCTAACGATTTGCATAATGCAAAGCTTCTCACTCGTAAAATACAGATTAAGAGGGGAAGCAAAGAGTCATTCTCAAACCACGGAGCCATTTCAAAAAAAAAAAAAAAAGAAAAAAGCAGACTTTACTATTAACCCTGTCGCAGCCACAGGTTTTGTTTTCCTTTTTTGCATTTGAAACGATAGCTTCGTTTGGAAAGGAAAATAATCAGTTGGATCCAGCCTTGTCTTTTTTATTTGTTCGCTTCATTTCTGTTAGACCCCCAAATTCAATATGAACAGAAGTGAAATAATTAAACCATTGAGCACTGGAACTTTAGTGAAATATCTGTCTGGTCTCATAGAACCTGTCTGAAACGCACAAACATCTATCCACAGATTCCTGTCAACTTCAATGGTATAAGGCTCTAGTAGCCATTTTGTGGAAGTTCCTTTACTATTTTTCCCCCATAACTATTTTTCCACTGTACTTTTCGAATTTACCATAAGGTATATGTCTCTGAGTGTTATCTCACTGCCTAATAAGAAGGAGAAGGCTCTTTTTTTTCCTTTTCCTGCAGTGAAAACAGTGGCGCTTATGGCCACACGAAATTCTTTTAAATCAGCTGTATGCCATATTAGTTTTATATTGCTAATAAAAAGCATTCAGAGTACAGCTGGAGTGACAGACTCAAAACCAGAAAGGTGTGTTCACCTGTATGTTTCAGAATTGAAAACAATTTCTAATCGTTAAAAGATTGGAATGAGACGCGTCCTTTCCCACATTATCCTAACAAACACCAGTCTCCTCCAGGTCTTGCAGCTCTCCCTGTCAGCAGTTGGTCTTGGCCATCACCAAAACTGGGTTCTGGCTTTCACTCCTTTGCTCCAACTGACTGTTCCATTCTAGGGCAGTGTTTAAGTTATTCAAGGGATATAGGCTGTTTTCTTACAAGAACTTTGGGCTTGTATGTGCATTTGTGCTGGAAAGCCAGCCATGGTCCTGACTGCAGCATGTGCAGCGTCTTCTCACTCAGGCCATTTGTTCCTGGAAAACCTCTTGCTCAAGCCATTTGATCTAGCCAAGGAGTATATAATAGTTTAAGATCTCCATACCTGAAAGACAATTTCTCTCTGCACACTGTTGTGACAAGATGGGAGATGGGAGCATGTGCTGATGCTGCCACGTCCTATGTTTGATAGCAATTTCAGAGGAGCTGGTTTTATTCCGGCATTCCCCACCGGACTGCCAGCACCCAAGCCCATTAACCTTCAGGGAATGGTTCAAAGCTTATCTATTTTCTTGTGGTCCTGCACTGCAAGTTGCTCAAGTATCCTTGCTTCGGCAAGAGTGGGTATTTAATACATCGTACCGAGCTTGCTGCACCCCACTGCACCATTCAGGCACTTCTGTTTCTTTCGGAAGGCTGTATGTGTTCACTCACCACTGATTCAATTTTTTTTTTCTCAAGATTTTTAAGTCCTAGGGAAAATAAATAAGCAAACCTGAGCATAATATGGGGCAATAATACACACTAAATTTGCAGCTGTTTCTCGTGATCACACCCATGGGCAGGAGTGGCAAGCACGCTACTTGCATGAGTGAAGACTGGACTAACTACTTCAGGATAAGACAGAAAGCTTTGAAATATTAGATATTTTCTGCTTAGAGATACTTTTGTGATGATACAAATCCGAACAGGAATGAGTTTGAAAATAACCTGAAATTTTAAGAGATATTAGGGAAGAAAGTGTGGTAAAACTCGTAATATTTAACACTTGCAGAGGTCACGTAGGAACAGCAGTTCTTACATGATGCTGGAAGGTAGGTTCAGACATAAAATTCAACACTGATTTCCATGAGACTCATTAAACCCACTTTCCAGAAAATGTCCTGAGTCCACCTCCTTATGTCTAAGAGAATTGTTTCCCACAGAGGGTTACTCCCCTCCTTTACTGCCTGTTTTCACAAAAATTGTCAGAGATTTCTGTGACCTTCCCAATTCAGCCGAGATTGTCCAAAAATTGTAACAAAAATTGTGACAAAAATCTGCTGAGTGTAAGCACATGGACAAACACTGACACACAGAACAGGATTTCACAGAAACTGAGCTGAATATGGATAATAAGGAGATCCAGCTAATATGAAGAAACTGCAAAGGGGACATCAGAGGCAAATGAGAGAATGTCATATAAGCTGAACTATAGATCAAGTAAAGGAAGAATATTATTGGTTTTTCTCTCATTAATCTTCTCATTTTATAGTTGATCTTTCAACATCCAGTCTAAAAAGAGATACTTTTCGAAGGCAAGGACAAGACTATTTGTCTCAGAGAAAAGTATTTTGAAAGAGATCATAACTAAGTTTGAAGCACTGATGGCCATGAGACAGCCAAAGGGACAATGGTTTGCAATATTTTTAATAAAAACAGGCACAACTACTTTACAAACATTACTGAATTTCCTGGGAACATTTTCCTTATGAACTGACTGAGATAATTTCTTCTTCCAGATACTTGTAGCCTTCTGATGTGGCATAGGGAGGTAGACAAAGGTGAGAATAATGCTAGGGAGGGACAGACTCCCTTTACACCTGGGCATTTCCCTCTTGCATCACCACTTTCTTCTCTATTAGTGATTCTTGATCCCATTGTCACCTTTAGGCAGTTCACCCTGTAGTGCATCCTCTTCCTGGAAGTCTATGGACTAGAGAGTCTAATGGGTCTTTTCCATCTCACAACCTGTGATTTTTGCCTTTATACGGTACTTCATTCCCTGTTTCCCCTTCCATCTCCTTCTGCAAATTGAGACTGGCTGAGGGGAGGCTTAAAAGAGAATGAACTGTCACTTAAACTCTCTGCATCACTCAGTCATTCTTATAAATGGGGATCTCATATGGCTTCAGCTCTGTCAGGAAAGCTAAGCCTCTCAAAATTTCTCGATATTCGAGATGTGCAGAATAAATTACAAAGAGCAGGTTTATCCACAAATACTTGTCTTTCAAAAATAGCATTGCTGCTCCAAGATGCTTGCAGCATGCACACTGACACACGCACAGAGCCTTCAGTACTTCTGAAAAAACAACATCACTGCCCAACATCTTTCTGTAAAAACCTGTGGAATTTTTGCACGAGAGTTTGTATTGCTTAAAGAGAACTGCAGGATTCTGCAGCCTGACCTGCAGCTGGCATAAGGCTCTATATACCTTCTCTGCAGGCAGGCTAAATTACCAAATCTGTCTTAATCTGTATTGTATATTTAGGATTATGAACAGTTTTTAACACCTTGGGAGAAGTCATTCCTGAGATCCATCCCAATGCACTTCTTAATGCAGAGTTATGCAAACTGCTCCTCCCACAGCTGAAACTGAGCTATCTACAGCCACACTTAATTAACACAGGCCTCTTTAATTGACATCTCTTGGCTCCACATAGAGACTACCACTGATTTATGTCTGATGTGGGCAAGGCATGGTGATGTGTGCAGCACACCTGTGCTGGTATCTCTGCTGCTGACTCACTGATACAGTTCTGCCCTCAGAGAATTGATAACAGGACAGCAGTGAATATTCACTTTTGGTAAGTATTGCAAGGATCCAAAGCAGCAAAACACTTAAATACAGGTTTAAGCCACAAAATTAATTGCTAAATTGGGAGCAGAGCTGAGCACTGCTATCTCCGTGCTTTTCCTAATATTAAGAAGTATGCTTTTTATATTTTCTGCTGCATTATGCAATGTATTTTCTCCTGGTTTTATTCCACTAATATTTCTAAATATTTTTTTTTAGCACTGCCATTGCTCAGACCCTTTAATCATATTTTATAGTGATATCTGGGGTTATAAGTCTCCCTTTACCTTTATCAAAGTTAAACATTTTCTTGCACAGCCTATCTATGCAAAATAATAATAAACTTATTAGTGATTGCTGTGCTTGAGCCCAAGAAAAAGGTGAGTTGTTTTTCTTCTCTACTGAGAATTCTATTAATCATCAGGGGGAAAAAAAAAAAAAAAAGGAGAAACAGACACGGGGACAGAATAAAATGGGTTGCGGGTTTAATGGGTATTATCTGAAATATTTAATAATTCTATTATCACAAGTCTTTGAATATAATTCTATCTAAAAGAATAGATGTGATATGATTATTCTCGGTTTGATTTAGTTTGGGTTTTTTGGTTTTGTTTGTTGGGTTGGTTTTTTTTTTGACAACAGCTGATCAAGAACAGTGAGTGATTTTCCCCTCCAGTTCTTCCCTCTGCTTCTGTCTCTTGGGAACAATTCCTTTGCCGATTCTTGTAGCTGAGATTATGGTCCTATTGCTAATCAGTTACAGGATGTGTTTGTCTGTCTTGAAGTGGACCAATGTACAAGATAAATAATAAGATTATTTACTTTTTGTGCTCAGTTACAGTAATAAATTCAAGTTTAAATAAACATAATGTACTGATCAGGTCCTTTCTTATAAACATCTCAAAAGTTAGCTGCTTGTTATTTCATTGAAACTGAGTGATTTTCCCTGAAGATACTTCCTAGATTTTTCTAGGATATGAAAATCTGCATTAAGCAACATCCAGAGCTGTAGAACTACACAGACCTGAAAGGCAGAGATTGTTAAACGAAATGCCCCAAATGAAGTTTAAAACATTTGATAGTAAAAGCAGCAAATTGCATTCACTTTCAAGGAGCACATCTTAAAATTTACCAGAGGTAAAAGATTGTAAGGTCAACTCCACTGTGTTTTACCCAAAACCACAATAGAAAGTAGAAGAATTTTTGTCCTTGATATTTCCTTGAATGGAGGCAATCTGCTAGAATTTGCATTTTACACTCCAGGGCCCAGTTTTCTTCCTCCTGCCTGAACCACTCACCCCTACTGTAGAAGTCAGTGGGTGTTTGGTGTTCCTTGCTGAGGCAGAATTGATTTACTTGTGTTTCAGAGGCTTATAACTTGGCTCTTTGCAGTGCAAATAAAGTGACAACTTTTCCAAACTCTGAGCAGTCTCTTTCCCCCCATAATCTTAGATAACAGTATGTTAGGTATATGATCCGTGTATATTAAAGAATAGAATATTTCACTTGGAAGGGCTCTGCAATGTTCATCTAGTCCAGCTGCCTGTTACCAGCATCTTACCTATTAAAAGCAACAAGAAATCCCAAAAGCATGGGGGAAAAAAAGTGAAAAAAGTCAAAGTTTTATGTTTGTACAGATAATATTAGGGGAAGTAATATTTGTGATACTCTGATCCATGACACCCCTCTCTTATTAGCCCGGAGTAGTCACCCAGCCCCTGGTTTGGTGTGGGTTACTTGGTAGATCAAGCTGTTTTCAAGCAGCAATACTTGTAAAAGAGTTTGTATTATCTGTGGTGCAGTTTGTACGTATAAAAGCATAGCAGTTACTTCTTCATTGTAGATGTTTTTGCTTAAGATATCTGAAAGGAGGGAAGGGAGAATCTCCTCTTTAATATATTTAGAGCCACCTTGTGGTCCCTGTTTGGATATCTCCTTCACCATCTCCTCCTCCTGGGAGCTGGTGGAGGTTTGGTGCCTCTCAGGCACCATTGCAGGAACTGACATACCCCTGTACCCCCACCACCACCAATGCAGAGACCTGAGGGAACTTGCTGTTTGCTTTGATTAGTAGGAGCTTTTTGTTTGAATGGAGGCAACCTAGTTATTTGTTTAGGCTCCTGCTTCATAATGTGGTCTTCCAGACAATATCTTAAAAATATTTAATAGAATGCAAATAAGATGAAAAGAATAATTACAGAGTGTGAAGGCAGTCTTCTCTTTCAGCCTTGCAGTCCAGTTTCAAAAAGGTGGAATGTGGTGATGGTTTTAGTATTTTTCTAAACCAAATAAGAGACTTATCCATCTGCACCATAGGACAAAAGTGGTTAACGTTTTCTACAGCATATCTGAAATACTGGGTCACAATGCAGACAGTAATGAATGGATTTTCAAATTGTGTACTAGTTCTGGTTTTAAAAAAAAAAAATAATAATACTACCATCTTGTAAATCTCCTTTTTACAAATATTCAAAGAAACACATAGTATCATTGCCTTGGCTCAGGAAAACCTTTTTATAGAATAACTATTAAACATATACAGTCAGAAGTTTATTAATATTTTTAAAGCTAAATAATTGTTTTGTTCAGTCAAGGTCCAAGCTTTTTCCTGAGATTTGTGTGTGTGTGTTGATGCAGGAGAGGTTACAGTGGGAGTCAGGCAGGGGAAGACGCATCTGATTGAATGGAGCTGTCTATACAATTTAAGTCAATAGCTGGCTCATTCACCTGCTCCCGTAATAGCCCAAGGAGGGCAATGAACAAATTTGTGGCACAGTTCACAGGTGCTGGCACCAGGTTTGATAATCCATGCCCTGGAAATGCCTCTCCAACAGCTCTGCAGGTGAACCATCTGCAGTGCAGGTATCCAGATGAGAAATTCCAACACAAGGTGGAACTGCTGTTGCCTACAGTCTCTGCAGATGTTTTCTCATCTCTGACAGCATCAATAATTTAGGTTTGCTTGTGCATAAATATAAACTAATACAGCTAAGGATGTGTTTAAAGCCAATTTAAACAAAAGGGGAAAACATGTATGTTCTTAAATCAGCCTAAAACATCTCAAATTTTCCTTAGCCCTTTCAGGTGCAGTGGTTTGTACCATTATAATTTTTATCTCTGTGCAAGATTAATTTTTCCCCTCAATTAGCACCTCTGTCAAAGCCTCTGGGAGTCAATGAGAGTCTTTTCACTGACTGTATTAGATTTTGGATCCACTCAAATCCTTCAGTTCATGACCCGTAATGATTCCAGTAGGCTCCAGTGGAGCAGCACACTGAGCACCATCACCCGTACACAAATGTACGTGGTCACCTCCCAGTGCATTCCCTGAGCGACTATTTGCTATTTTCTTAAATTGTGGCAAATTTGCCACTCCAGCCATAGTGAAGAAGGAAATATAGAATATATATGGAAGTATCCAACATATGGAAATATGTTGACACTGAATTGCTTTCATTTTCCTCCCATTCAGGAGATCCCACTAGCAGGTTAAGGACTGAGACATTTGTTTTCTTTTTATTTGAAAACAGATGCAGGAGAGGTTATAGTGGGAGTCAGGCAGGGGAAGATGCATCTGAGTGAATGGAGCTGTCTATACAATTTAAGTCAATAACTGGCTCATTCACCTGCTCCTGTAATAGCCCAAAGAGGGCAATGAACAAATTTGTGGCACAGTTCACAGGTGCTGGCACCAGGTTTGATAATCCGTGCCCTGGAAATGCCTCTCCAACAACTCTGCAGGTGAACCATCTGCAGGTGTTTTCCTTTCCTTGGCATAAAAGAACACTTTGGATGTGCTCATGGAGCTGGCCAAGTCTTCTTTGCTCAATACCATGTAGCATGGAGACAACACAGCATGGGCAGAAAAAGGGCATATTTTTTTCCATAATCATCTGCAGGAATCAGGACATGACCTCTGGAAAAGACCATGGAGAATACTCATAGAAATGTCTAAATATGTCTTATGATAGGACTATCCATCTCACAGGGCAGACAGAACACACAGCACAGAGGAAAAAAATCCCACTTTGAGCTCAAACATGGCCAAGTGACCATGTTACATTAGGCAGACTCATGATAGGTCAGAGCAGGTTTGGAGGCGCTCCTCCGAAATGAAACCTGTACCACTGATGTGCAGGAAGGGGATGAAATGTCCAAGCAGTTGGCTCTGGAGATGGAAGAGGAAGGAGTAGGTAGGGCTTTGTTCACCACAGAAAGCAAATGGAGAAGAAGCAGCAAGAAAGGGAAGAAGATCTTGGTCCATGCAAGGAGACCAAGCAAGCTGTAGAGGGCAAAGATAACATGGAGACAAGGAAAAGAAGAGAAAGACTGATCCAGGAAAGCAGGGAATACTTATCCCAGTTGGTCCCTGAGCTGGTTGGGAGGGAAGGGGAAAGCAAGGAGAAGGGGGAGAGGTTTTGCCCCCAGGCTGGGGGAGTGGGAAGGCATTGGAGAGAGGTGGTTAATGGGCAGCACTCGGCTGCCTCATCGGGAGCGGCACTGACACCTGACTGGGAACTTGGGGAAAGAGTTGGCGGCTTATTAAAGCAGCTGGACCCCGGCTGAACCCCACGACTACACGCTAGGATTGCTGTGTGCCCCTTGATAACTCACAGCTGCTGATAAAGTCCACTGGTAATGGCTTTTTGCTAATGAGAAAAGTGCCGCTGATTATGACAAATAGCCTTGGACCAACAGGCTAAGCTGCTACATAGGCTCCCAATTGTCAGTCTGGGTGATTTTTGCATTTCATTATTTCTTTCCTGACGTCCTGGCTCCTTCTATCCTTAACATACTCCCCGAGCCATGTGTCACAATTTTAATAACACTTCTTTATCTCAATTTTTTCCCCCTCTCTCCATGGGAGCTGGAAACAAAAGGCTGTTACAGAAATAATGTTTAACCTCGCTTGCATGCTGCAGCAAAAGAAACCCCACAGCTATTGTTCAAGAATTAAAAAGGCGTAAATAGGGCACACAGAGCCCACTCAACCCTTAAAGACAGACTTTTAAAAATACCTATTATTACGATTATTTAGAGCCCTTTCATGTACAGTTTCAAGGCTTGCCACAGTCCCTTTCTCTTATCCTGTGACAGAGGTATGGCACATATCTAAGCACAGGGAATGAAACCTTGGTGGACAGTGACACCATCTCACTGCTTTCAATGTCTTCTAATAATAGCAATGTTATTTTAGAAGGAAGAACAACAAAAAAAAAAGCCATCAAGGATTCAGAATAAACATATCTTCTTTGCAATTGGTTACAAATCATCTTCTGTCATTAAAAATGTGAAGGCTGAAGACTATTGGGTAGGTGCAGCAGAACCAAGGCCAAGGCAAGCCCTAAGAATAGGTGAAAAAATGTTTTTCTGCCCTAAACTCACAAAGCAGCAGCAAACCAATGAAGTCCACTGAGTCCCCTCCTGCTCTCACATCACCAGCATCTGCCAAAGCAGATTTTTTCTTTTGAGGATACACTGCTGCTTGCGGTCCTTGATTTGCAAAAAGGGCTGATCCCACTGCAGGGTTTTTTGTGTGAAATCCTGGTGCTGCCTGTGTCCTGGTGTCCCACAACTGGAAAAAGGTCTAAATCCCAGTTTAGAGCATGGCATTTAACTGCACAGCTGTTCTTCCTGTCTATCGCTTGCGTTTCTCTTTGTCCATGATTTTATAAATTGCAGCACTAGAGTAACATTTGCTTTACAAGTGTTATAGCTACTTTACATCAACAACATTAAAATCTTCCAATTTGGAAAAGAAAATTGAGTGTAAGCCTCTCTCAGCCACTCTGTGATATACAACTTGTAACTAAGTACTCTTGCTTTGTTTTTTAAGGATCTTGAAAAATTTTGGCCTTTCTAAGCTTTGTCATCCCAAACCAAAGGTGAGGCGAGATGAACTGTCAGGTAGGTTCTCCCTTTACTCTTATCTCCTTAAGCTTTTCCTGGGGAAATCGCAAATCATGAAAAATGTTAAAAACACACAAGAAAATTACAGGATCAGTTTGGAGTTTGTTTACCTGAAATCTTTGTCATTTCCCTGGTTTTATAGTTGTCTCTAAAGCCTAACTATACAAACCAGGAGAAATCATTGTACAAAAGACTTAAAAAACAACCTTTTTTTCTAGAAAAGTAAAATTCTCTGTAACTTTACAACAGAGTTCAATCTCTCATACTGTGTAGTTTGGCTATTTGAATATGATATTTATAAAGAAGTCTGTGAACTAGTTTTACTCTCTTTACCACGATTTCTGGTACTCCACAAGAAGATTCTTTGTGGTCTTAATTTTATTCATGAGAGGAAAGTTTACTGGATAAAAATAACACAGTTCGCATAAGTAGTGTCGACTGCGAGCACTGGTGCAAGCTCAGAGCCAGAAAATTAATGCAGAATCAATTACAAAATCACTCGCAAAGCAACAGCCAGATAATAATCACTCCCTTTGAGAAGGAAACATTTGCAAAATTGTGCTGTCCCTTCAAGATCCCCTTTGGTTTGCTATAGCTGGCAGCCTGTTACAAGTCATCTTTCATTTTGGGCTCTGCAGCTAATCTTGAGGAATATTTCTCAGTTCGGCCATTTCCAGGAAGGCATTTGTGACACTCATGTGCTTTTCTGGTTTTGAATTTCACTGGATAATATTCCACTGACACTTTTATTATTACAAAAGTATCAGCACCTAATTGCAACCTTCTCCTTGGCGGGGTGCATTGGTTCCAAGTCACCTACTTGAAGCACGGTCCCTTCACGTTGAATCTAAAGGACCTATATCTAAAAAAATCCCTGCCATTCCCCCTCAGCTAAACTCCAGCCTGCCTTTCTCTCTCTAAAATGTGACCTTCCTTCATACCTTACTAATGCCTAGAGAATGCCTAGAACAGCACGGATGTCACTGTAAGAGAAATAAATGCAGCCACAACAGAGACTTACAAAGTTTCTGACAGCTAAGGAGCTTTTAACATTTCGGTCAACATCTGGACTGTGAGCCAAATTTCCCTATGGTTAACCTGGAAAGTTTCAGTTGTGTCTGACAATCGATAAAATCCCACCAGCAGCTGGAAATTGTATAGTGTGCTAAGCTGAACACGTCTAATCTTAAGAGCAAGAACAGATAAATGTTCCTAGTACTCATTAACTAAACAAACAGGAATGAAAACCTGCAATTTTTCAGATTTTTCTGTTTATTAGCAGTATTTTTTAAACTTTACGTTTTTCTAATTCCATTTATTTTTGGAGTTTTTCTTGGTTTGATAGATTTTTGTGTTTGGTAAGGTATTTATTCTTTCCTGTATAGAAAAAGCAACTCCCAAAACTCAGGTTTGGCTGCTATAAATGTGAGGACATTGTTTTAAAGAAATATTTATATGTTTAGGTCTATTGACCATTTATACCATTATTTAAAGGGGTCACAGAAAAGGGCAGTGGTTATTAAAGCAGAGAGCGCGAGCAAAAGCAAGAGAAAGACAGAGGGAGCGAGAGGTAAGAAACTCATAATGGGATTTTTCATGTGGAACGATCATTTTATCTAATACGTCTGAAAATGTAATCCATTACTACTAATTACCATGCTGGCATTGAAATACAGGATCACACTTCCTCCAGATCCAGATAGGGGCCCAAATCTCTCCGCTCATTGTTCTTCCCATCCCATCTCGCCTCCCTCCCTCTCTGCTTCTCCAAGAAGAAATTCAGCCCTTCGGACATTAGTGAAGAAGGGCCTGAGGTCTCCCTATCGTCCTAAAGCAGAAGCTAAACAATATTAGCCAATCATTTTTGATAGATGAAGCATGGAAATTAGTTCCAGAGTTTAACTGATAACTGAAACCACACAGTTACATTCCATTATGGCAGCCTTAATTGATGAGCTCATTAAGCCCATTATTAGAGAAATTGATTTCAAATAGGCACTTAAAACTGGCTGGCAAAAGAAAAAGGTGAAGAGATACCGTACAATGTGAAGAAAGTAACTAAAATACATAATGAAGCAAGTAATTTTATAGGTTTGTTTAATGAAAGCCTCAAGAGCATATTAGTTGCTGTGTGGATTTTAAACACTCATTTTATGTACTAATAAAGCTCACGTCCATTATGGGAGTTCTGAATGCCTCCAATCTTTAATGCAGCTCTGCTACTAATTAATTAATTAACCCCAGCTGAAGCAATCAATTAGTCATGCAGAATCGACACTTTAAAGGTCTACCAGGTAGCACTGGGTACCAGCACAGAACAGTGGAAGCAAAGTTTCTTTTTTAATTTATTTTTATTTTGCTTTCAGCATAGCAGGAATAAAACAAACAGGACTGGAATTTAAAAGCTGTATTAGCAGCATAGTAAAAAAAAAGGTAGTTAACGCTCTGATTTTAGATTATTTCAGAAGATAAAGCAGTGGAACAGTACTGAGAATTTTAGAGATAGGTTTTGACTGGAGATGCACAAACCCAGCCAGATAATTTTTGATACGTTTGTCTCCTGCAGCCGCTGCTGCTCAGACCCAGTGCAGACTGCTGTGAGTTTCTGGGCAGCTGCATGGAAGCCCATTTGCACACCTCGGGGCTGAGAAAGTAAGCACAAGCAGTAAAGGCAGTAATAATAAATCTTTCAGAAGCAAATCTTCAATTTATAGCACTTATTCGGGAAAACAGAAGCAGACAAACAAGCCCCTTGGTATTAACCCCTCTTGTGTCTTTTGATTTCCTCCTTTTACTGTCTCTTGAGTACAAAAATGTAGAGCCTTATCCAAAGGGCACTGTATAAATGGCCCTTCATTAAACAAAGATCATCAGCCATGACCGATTAACCTCAGTTGTAAAGTGAGATTGCTGACTACGTGAGCTTAAGCATGGATGAGCTGCTTTGCTGGAAGACTGAGCTGAGGATCTTTCCACTGGGGTGAATTTGGAGGAAAAGCACAGGAGATTGCACTGAGGAGAACGTTAACAAATGGATTGTATTTCTTCTTTGAAGCATCTATTATTGTTGTTATTATTATAGTTATTGTTAGTTGCAGTGGTATTGATCTTTTTAAACCGTTGTGTTTGGTCAGCTGGCTGGTATGGTGCTGAGGACTCTTGGCAGAGGGTCTCTTGGTGATGTTGGGTTCAGCAGAAGAACAGACTGAGCAAAGTTCATTCCTGAGAAATGCAGGAACTCTGATTTTTTTTGCTTTGGCCTTGGGACCACATTTATTTATTATTTTCAAGCCAGCTCCAAAAGGGATCTGACAAAAGACTGAGAATTTTTTTTGGAGTGTCCATGTCCAACATTGCAATCTATCTTCTCACCTCATGTTTTACAGCTAATAGCTTGTGGGCTCAGCAGATATCTGTACTTTTAATTTAGGCATATGCCTTGTCTTCAGTGGAATTTAGAGAGTGGGTAAAAAAAACACCTGCGATACTGAATATTAACTTATTCTTGAAAATTCTTATTCAGCATGGATCCTTTCAAGACTGCGCTTTAAGGTGCCCATGTTCTCCCTACACCCTGCTCATGGAACTCGCGGGTCCTGCCCAACAGTTGGACTGTGCACCAGGGACTGGACACCTAAATTGCTGGACACTGCAACATCTAAGGGTAGGTACCCAAGTCCTTTATTGGCTCTCAGGTTTCATTCATAGACTTGGCCCGCATGTTAAAAATTTGCTGGTTACACAAAGTTGGGAAAAATATTCATATAGAGAAGGTCTAGAATATCATACAAAGACCTGCCTGAAGGAGTCTAAAATGCAGTGTTGCGATCAAGAGTTTCTGCTACAAAGAGGAAGATCCTCAGATGGAGAAAGAACCTGAAGGAAAATTAGTCACGGCATGATTGACAGTGCAACTGTCCATGCCAGCTCTTATTATTTGCTGATCAAAGCAAATATGATTCTAGACTGCATCAGACAACAGGTTTTTATGCAGAATCAAGGAAATATTGGATATAGGGACCCAGCACCAGACTTTACATTAAAAAAGAAATATAGTTCCTAAAACCATATCCAGGAAAGATGAGTTCACACTGAACTGAGGCAGACAAAATTATGAAGATATCTTGAGAAACTGAGGCCTTTGTTTTTAAGAGAGCTTTCTTTGCTTAGCCTAGCAAAATGAATGCTGATATGTGATATAGTTCTCCCTATAAATATATCAAAGGAGCATCTTCTCCAGCAGGTAGAAAATCTATTTAAACTAGGGGATAAAGTTGGCACAAGAGCAAATGCATATGAGTAAATAATATTCAAATTATAAAATTCAAATTGGCCATAAATAAGTTTAAACTGAAAAGTAGAAGAAATTTACTAGCAGAGGTGTGAGATTTGGGAATAACCCTCAAGTGGGAAAAGTCAGAGAAAGGAATCTAAAGGATTTTTTAAGGAACATTTATTTTAGTTTATGATAAAGACTATATGACCTGCTTGACATTGATATGCTTCAGAGAGGATCCCATTTTATTGTCTTTGAAGTCTAAACTTGCTGCACACAGCATCCACGTGGTGTTTTTGACACTCTTATTCCTATGTGCGTGTGCAGACATTGAAAACCATAAGCCAAAGAGATCTGTTTCAGTTGATTAGAATATTATCACACATTTGTGTGACTGCAACCAGAAGTGTGGCCCTCTTGTATCCTTGCTGCTCTTAGGTCTTCTCCAGTCCAGCTCAGTGTAGAATCAGTGAAATACCCTTTTCGAAATTATAGCCATGAGTGACTTCTGAACTTAAGCTTCTTTGTCTGTATGAGGAAGGCAAGATGTTGTCCCACCTCCTCTCCTGAATGACAGAAGGCCTGGGACCTGCAACATTTATACTGCTGGTAAGCAATGCAAGGACTACAGCTGACATCCAATGTGGATGCGCTTGTGACCATTTCACATTCACACGTATTTGTCAGGGAGAGAATAGATTTCATCATGTAGTCCAAATGGCCTGCTGTCTCTTTTAGCGTGGCAGAGCCAGGGAAGATGCAGAACATCCCATCTTCTGTGTCACCAGCAAAATAGTCAGCGGTTAGTCTGTATCACCTTCCTTACTGAGATATTTGAGAACAATTAAGAGCTGAAAGCATGGGTTTGACTTCCACAGTAAACAGCTCTGAGTTTAGAGAAGTCATATTTTGATTTGTAAATTCTACACAGTTGGCCTGGAAGTCATGGAGGGCAGTGAAATTTCAAGCCATTTACTTTTCAAAATGGAACTACTTGTAGTATAGGAAAGTACTTTGGGTTGTTCCTTTTTCTGTATTTGCTTGGTAGATTTGGGTATTACTGCCACCTTTGCTTTCTTTCGGTGCTTTAGTGTCCTCGTTTCTCTTTCTGTGGTTTCAATCCAGGTGATTCCCCAGAGCTCAAGCTGCTTTGGGACCAGGCATGAAAGTATGGACAGTACAAAATCAGCAAAGAATTTCAGTTGTTGTGTAGCTTCAACACCAGCACTGGGTTGACAAAGTTGGATATGACACGTAGGATGCTCTAGTCTGTGATCAAAAAAACACTGGCAATTTGAGTGACAGCAGAGATCTACCCCAAAGCAGTCTCCGATGTGTTAACAGCCTGAGAAAACACATTCAAGGTGAGCAGATTCCCAAAGCAAAATGCATATTCAAGGTACCAGTAGTGAACCAGTTCTCACCTGATTAGGACTCTGCAGAATTGAACCATGTTCCACGCACAGCACCTGCGCCGATTTAATTCTGCGCTACTGCGAAGCTGGAGCTGTGCTACATTTTCCAGCTTTGTTTCCCGGAACTCCAAGTAAAAATATCATCACTTTAACCCTTTATCTTATTTTACAGTTGATACTGTACATTGTTGGTCTAAAAACCATTGTTCTGCTAAGAGTGACCTTCGAAATTGTGAATATGTCCAAACACTAAGAAAATAGTGTATTTAAAGTTTAGACATGTTGAGACCGGAATGGACATAAAGTAGCACATTAGGGAAAGGATAATGAAGGGCAAGTGACTGTTACAGCCATAAGGACATTGTTAGAATGAAGGTGCTCAGCAATAGTTCACTTTGCACTGAAATAATGTAGGAGCACTTGCACTGCAAGTGAAAACTTCTTGGAGCAGAGGGAGAATGGACCAGCTGGTAGATGGTAAATCTGAAACCACTACAGCAGAAATTAGCATGTGCCTGAGACTCAGGATTAAATGCATCTAAATAACTATTAGTACGAGTATTGATGGCACTGAGGGAGAAACAGAAGAGAAAGTGAATGTTGTAAATCAAATTTTTAAAAAGAGACAACTTAGTCTAAATGCACAGCTTACAAAAAAAAAGAAGGTATAATGCCAAACATGGGACAAACATAACCAAATCTTATCAGGGACTGATTATTGCCTGATTCATTCAAATCCTTCAACTGTGAGAAACCACTAGGGATATGAATCCAAGCAGATTAGAATCAGTTGAAATATTAGCTTGAATACAACAGCATAAAACCTCCAAACATTACTCTGGTAAACAGGCTTTATATACCAAGGCTGATTGTGAGCTGCCTGTTCATGCAGTGCAGACAATGAAGCCTAAGACAATCATGTTTCTGATTTCACGCAAGTTTTAGGCTTGTGTAATTCCAATGGCTGATCTGGAGTACACAGACAGAATAATTGCTGTTTGAAAAAGAAAAGAAAATGACATCTCCTCTGTTAAAATGTCCCTGTTTCATCATCTCACTCCTTACATTTGATACCAGATATTTAATAGCAGTTTTGGAAGAATTCCTTCATCATCTGAATTCGAAGTGCAAATGGATCCAATTTCAGTTTAAGATGCCACAGACTGCATCCAGTGGTGGCCACGGTCCTACCAACAGAGCTCTCCATCCTGAGCTCTTTGCCCATGCTCTTTCTTGTGAACTTCTTCAGCCCATAGAGGTCCAGATTTCAAACACAGCATAACTAATCACTGTTTATTTACAGAATTCAGTCCGAAGTTAAAGGTACAATATCTCAGTTCTGAGTCAGCTAAGCCCCATTCTGGCCCAGGAGGAATTCCTTATGTACATCCAAGAGGCACACAATGTACCAGGTCCCTCAGAGGGATGTTCCCACTACTGTTCGGCTGCATATTTCTCCTCTCTCTCCAGGTAGAATCACTTAATTCTCTGGCTTGGTACCAAATTGTGTTTTCTGGTGTATTAATCATTAATCACCACTGAGTTGCTGGCCAAGGTTCAGAACAGGTAGTTTTTTTTTCCTCTGGGAAACAAAGCTCTGTCTAGTGTCCTGGGACCAACCAGGTTCTTGCAAGAAAAGTAACTTTAAACTGGGAGTATTTCAGAGAAAAATGTAGATTAAACACTAAGAATGCTAAACTTGATATTTGCTTACTTTGCCCTAGCTGTGGTAGGCTTTGCAGTACAGCTTGTTTTCATGTCGTCTTGTACCCTCACACAATTTCCAACAGATATTTGGACTAGATGGTTGTTGTAGGTCCCTTCCAACTGAATCTATTCTATTCTATTCTATTCTATTCTATTCTATTCTATTCCAATTTCTTCCAGTGCCCACTTTGCCCACAAAAATTAAGAAACTTAGCTAGTGTAAGACTTGAGTGAATAGGTCTTGGACCAGGGGATGGCCAAAGCGTTTAGCTGACCTGCTTCACCACCACCAAAATAGTCTGACCTGGCAAGCCATGTACCACTTATCTGTTCACCACAACAAATAAAACATGTACATAAATATAAAAGCATGTCCCTCTGTTGACCTCTAGCACCTTTGCCATTCTTGCGCTCTTGCCAATGGACTGCATATGGTCACATCTGGAGTTTTGTTGTCACCTACCAGCACCATTAATGTCACCCAGGATACATTGTAGGACACAGAGGCGAGGCAGACAGAGACATTTCCTCATGACGGGGACCATCTCTAGGTTTGTAACTCTCCCTATACCATGCCCTAAATTTTGGTACAACATTTAAGGCACTCCTACAAACAAACAAAATAGAAGGCAAGAGTGGAGGGAAAAAAAAACAAACAACTCTTTCTTCCCATCCTACTCATGACATTACAAACGATATTAAGAACCAACAGTGTGACCGGAGATTTTTAGGAAGGCATGCTCCATGTCCTGAAGGGTTCAGGTCCAGCAGGGCAGCTTCAAGGAGAGGTGCTGCGGGGTTTCTGCTTCAGAGCCCTTTCCCTAGGAAGCTGTTGAGAACAATTCCTCACTGTGAAGAGTGATAAACCACTCCTGTCTATGGCCTGCAAAAATTACAAAAGAAAAAGACACTCTTGGTTAGGATTTCTGTTGCCCCTTAGCTGTGTACATCCCCAAGCTTGCGGCTGTGCATGACAGAAAAGCAAAGCAGGGAGTTCACAAGCTTAATAACCACTTGACTTTCACAAATACTTTCTGCTACAAGATGCTGAACAATTCAAAAGTGTTCCAGTATTTATATTGCATCCCAGATTAAATAACTGTTGTCATTTTCTGCCTTCATTGTTTTAATAGTCAATTCAATTGAAAATAGGCCCATTAAAAGTATTCATTTGTAAAATATTGCACTACAGCTATTTTTTTTTATTTAGCAGTTCTGAAAACACCTACCAAGTGATTGCCATTTAAAACCCACTTAAAGGCCAATTTACACAACATTTGTGCTTGTGTAAATAAGGTTTGCTGTTATGCTAATGTGCAATTGCACCACTTGTGCTGTTTTGAAGGATAATTCACAATTTTAAACTGTGCCATATGACAGAAGAATTTGAGGATGTTTTAATCACAGCTTTCGTTAGCATTAATCAGATGTAAAAGCACATACTGTTTTGTCTGCTGCTGAGAAGCAAGCAGTGCAGAGACAAATGACTGAATGGAGAGATTTACAGGTTTTCTCCTCTGATTTCCAATTAAACCCTGGGTATTTAGTTAATAATCTCAGCTGGAAATCTCATGATAGAGACAATATACAGGAAGATCCATAGCAGTTTGGAAAAAGAAAAAAATTAAAACTAACCTCCACAAATTTGCTAACAATAGTGGTTTTGTTTCAAATAACTGTAATTTTTCCTCTGGGCATTACTGCAGATTATGCATTTTCCTTCACGATTTTTTAATGAAGGACTAATTTACCTATTGTCCAAGTGCATTATAGACTGTAAGTGTGATTATTTAATTCAGCACAAAATCCACCATGTCAAGATTAATTCATATTTACTAAATGTTTATAAATTAGGTACCTGAATCTTCATGGATGAATGCCAACTTGTACTAAGACTTATTTCTTTTCTTCATAGAAATTTCTGTAAGTGCTTATAACCATACTGTGGAACTGCAAAGAAGTGATAGTAAAAATATATTTACAAATCATCTGCTGAGATCATATAAACTCTATAAAGCAGGATTTTTTTGGTTATAGGTTCATACAGTGGCTACCAAAATAGGAACCTAGTGCATGACAGCAGCAGTTATGGACTACTGCAATACAAATAAACACTAATAATGTACGTACATTAGAGTACAATCATATACAGGTTGGAATAAATACAGTAGTTTTATTCCTCTGCTCTGACTCATTCGAGAGCCAATCTGCATATTATTTCCTCTTCAGAAACCCTTTCACAATGTGTTTAACCCAACCTCTGGATTGGACTGAATTTTAAAATGTTCTTTAAGGGCTTCTGTTCAGCTGGTCCCATCAGACCCTGGTCCAAGTCTCCAAGGATCCCAGCAAGCTTTTAGCTCGTTTTTCTGACACAACACCCTATAACCCCTATGTATTTAACCATTTAAATGTAATGCAGGTATAACAAAGACTTTAAAAGCATTTGATGGACTTTTAATTCTAGCTATTCCTCCTCCAAAAATCCTTCACTTACCCCTCCTCTTCATTTTGTTGCTGCTGCTTGCTTCTGCAGTTGCTGCTCTAATCCCACCAGCTCTCTTGAATTTGTCCCCATTTCTCCAGACAGGGACCTCAGGCACCAGCACTCACACCAGAGCACAACTTTTCAGGAGCATATCCCTGCCCTCTTTTTGGCTCAAAAGGTGTTGATCTATGTGGCTTTAAAACACTCATCGCACCATTCATGCTGTGATGATTAAACCCTTCAGGACACTGCACTATCAAATATCTATCTTGTTGCCAAGATCTGTCTCTACCTTGTACCCACCAGCAAGATGCAGAAGCAGCATGTCCAGCTACAACAATATTTTTCCAATCTAACACAGTGCAGGGTCCATACATACTGCACCAGGTGCTTTCAGAGTCATTTGATGGGTAGGAAAAAGGCTGGGAGTTACAAAACAAAAACTACCTACCGTGCAGCACTCTGATTTTCAGAAGCTGCGCTACCATATGTCTCATGCATACAGGGCTGCAACTTATGCTAACACGGGGTTTAGGCAAGCTGACTTTTGTTCTGCTGGATCTAGAACAAGTTGCAGTGCAATGGATGGAGCAGAGCTGGTCATCTGTCAGCCAACATCTCAGCTCACGTTTCATTAATATTCATGATTGATGTATGTGCCTCTTCAAAACATTCATTCCTGCTCAGTATCCACACTTGAAATAGTGATTTTTAGCAGTGTGGCTGTAAAATGAATTCCCACACAAGATTTCTTGCAACAATGAGATGTATGTTTCTTAGAATACCTCCTTGCCTATAGTGAATTTAATCACCCACCCTTATGGAAAACCAAAGAGAACATAGGCACAAATTGTCACTAATCTGAAGGGAGGAGGTAGCTTTCAGTGCTGCTAGAAGCTGTCCTCAGCACTGAAGAATATCTCCAAGTTTTCCTTGCAATGCTATTTCCGTGTTTTCCCTGCTTTTTTTCCACCTTTAGCTGAGGTATCACACAACAGACAGACAGACAGACAGACAGAGCTGTCTCTCCATGTGCAGAGGGTGCAGAAGGCATGAGGCAGTATGGCCACAGAGGTTGTGGAGGACCTGCAAGCAGACACAAGAAGCTCCCTTGGAGCTGGAACAACTAACATTGAGTTGTTTGGGCGACTTTCCCACATCCTAAACTTTGCTGCCCCTGAGACAGGACTGGGCCTCAGGAGGGTGATAAAAGTCTCAGCCAGCCATCTGAAGCCGCTCACGCCCTATAAGGCTGAAACACTTTAGAAACCACCCTTGACAATATATTAAACTATTTCTGTCAATGCTTCTGCAGCTCATCTGATAGATACTAATGGCTTCAACCAACAGTCCTATTTAGCATGATTATTGTTTTCATTTTTTAAAAGGCACTCCATGCTCAGTTAGTGCTAGACACGCCTTCATTACTCCTATCTCTTTGGAGAATCGCAGCCTCCAGACTGACATATGAGACATCTCAGGACGGCTGAAAAGCAGTTCATTACGTGAATACATCACATATCCTTGTAACATCAATTGCAGTAACAATTCTTAATGCAGCTAATAAGGTGTTAAAAGTTTCTACAGTTTTTTTGGTTAACTGGCTTGTTTAAGATACCAACCTGGGTTTTCATCACTTCTAAATTGGAAGGTTTAGCAGATTTAGTCTTCATTAAAAATATATATATTCTCTAGGTATGCTTTTTTTTCAGAGATTCCTTTACCCTTATAAAGCAAAGTGAAACATGCCATGGAATTACTGAGTACAAAATGATCTGCCAGTTGTAGTGAATACAGATTGCAAGGAACTTTCTTGATCATTGACAGCTGTGGATGTTTATGTTGCAATCCTACAAACAAAGAAAAATCTGGACTACTTTCTTCTTGATGTCAAGATCGGTTTAAAGGAGTAGCCATTTGTTACACGAGATGTAGGCAACAGAATAAATCTAGCACTAAAGAATAACCATTCCAGCATCCTAAACTACTCTTAACACCCCTTCTGAATGGCAAGACCCATGCACTATCATTTTCTACAGGACCCAGCATACAGAATTTAGGCCAGAGTTGCCAAATCCATTCTGTGGAGAGGAACAAATTCAAGTTTAAATGATATCAGATATTAATCTATAATAAGACCACTTCAATCCATGCTTAACAGATTTCCTGTACACATCAGTAGGAGGTTTACAAGTAGATTAAACACAGCACAACTATTAATACATTTAGTCAGTAATATCTTGTGAGTCTTCTGGGTCATATTTTGACTAAGTCTGTAACTTAATCTGCACAAACACACCTTTTGATGTCTGAGCCCAGATTCTGCGATCAGGAAGCAAAGTTACACATGTACACATTTTCTGACTTTAATTCATCAAGCTCGATCCCAATGGATTGGTGTTAGCAATCTGCTTCCTCCCCCTTTCACCTCTGCTTTATGTTGTTCACAATTCCTTCTTGTGAGATGAGAAATAAAATAAAAACACAGATAGTTAAAGGATTTTTAAATATTAGTAATCCATTTATCTCTACTGCTGTAAGAATCAGAATTATAATGGACTTTCATATTAACTTACCATGGCTGCGAGACACTCCACTTTATGACCTGAGTCCAGCTGCTTTTTGGACATGCAATCTGTACGAGGAGTTCTGGTCTTCTGATCCTCAGCATCAGTCCCATATTCCACCGAGTACATCACTCAAGTTTCGAGTCAGCTCAAGTCCTTTACTCATGAATGCAAACTGTGTTTGTACAGCCTCTTCCCTCAACACACTCTGCGCTCCTGCCTGGGTTTTTGACCTTGTCTATGGGAGAATGTTATATGGGATTTCTTTACTTTGTTCAAATGAAGTTACCATACCTCCACACATGGTCTTTTGGGGGACAAAAAGGATAGACGGCATGTCAGGCTGCAGGAAAGTAACCTGCTTGGGCAAAGCAACCTGTCTTCTCCCAAAACCCCATGGGGCTCTGTTGCTTGCAGCTACTTTTCTGGCAGTGGACATACTTGCTGTCTGGGTATGTTCCTGCTTTCCCTTGCCCAGGGTCTGTCTGGACCCTGTTGTCTTCCCAGCAGAATGCCACGCTATGGGGGATATATTGCTGTTTTAGATGGGGAGTTGGTGGCTCCTTCTGGCATCGCAT
This sequence comes from Pampusana beccarii, assembly GCA_013399365.1. Classification (NCBI taxonomy): domain Eukaryota; kingdom Metazoa; phylum Chordata; class Aves; order Columbiformes; family Columbidae; genus Pampusana; species Pampusana beccarii. The sequence continues at coordinate 101,638 of VWYH01007335.1, read as the reverse complement.
CACATCAGAGAGATCTCCACTGCAGGATACGGCAGATTTTGTCTTTCCGTGTATAACCAGCCTGCAAATGCTATTTTTTGGACATGTACCAGTAAGTTGGACAAGCTAAGTCTACATATTCATTAAATCTTCTCTCCTTTTCTGTCTCTATTTCCATTCATGAAGCAGCTTCATGAATCTAATAAATATTTAAATGTGGATCCAAGCCCCATTCAATTTGTGTATGCTCAACCATGCGATGGGAGAGAAGCCGTGTGGCTGTACAGCCCCACTGTCTATATCGTAGCTACATCCACACTAGATTAATGCTGCCTGTATCAAGTGGTGGTGTACAGATTTAACGTTCCCCAATGAAACTGGCAGACGTGGAGAATTCACAGCTGAGTTTCACTGCACAGGACAGCCTGCAGTATGTCATGTCATCCCAATTAGGCTACAATCTTGTATCTGATGTAGCCTGGATAGCTCATTTTGGGAACACTCGGTCCCCAGAAGTCAATAAGCATTGTCCAGGGACACACGACAGTGCATGAACTGCCCCAGTCATTGCTTTGGAGTGATCGCAAGAGTCAGCTGCTCAGCCTCAGGAAGGGTGACTGCCCTTTTTCTTCATCCCATGACCCAACATAGTAATTTTTCCTAAACATGAGGCTTCTGGTGTCATTTTGCATTGTGTAAAAAAATTGAAACACTTAACATTCATGTCTATGGCCTATGTGGAATAGCTTTCCAGTCTCAACCTATTTTGTCCCTACTTTGTTTCCCCTGAAAGCAACCACCATGGAGGTACCAATGACCAAAAAAAGCCTGATACAACTGTTATTGTAGGACCGCTAATGCGAGGACTGATGATGGCACTGGGCAAACTGGGAGTTGCTTTCCCACTTTGTCTGATTCTATCTGTTCTGGCAGCAAATTTGAGACTTGCAGTTTCCAGACTGTCAGTACAGCACATGAAACAAATATTAAATCCCCTTAAAAAATAAAAATCTCAGTGGTTGAGTTATAAACTCCTCAATGATAATTGTAATGGAAACATTCATATATCCTCACAGCTATAATGAGATTGCTGCAGTAATCCTACACTCTTTATGGTGCTGATATTTTAAATAGTACATTCTGTATCTTTTACTTTTCTCCCTTTTTCACAGTGCTGTACACACTTTGCATCCTTTCAATGACAAACACTGAGCAAAGTGCACCAATAAATTATTTCCTCTTTGAATCCTTTTACCAAAGAAAATAAATCTATGTGCACACATGGCATCTTGAGTCCAGCTAGTTAATCAGTTGCATTATTATTACCACCCACCTCATCCTGTTAAAAAGCCAGATTTTTCTACCATTTGTGCTGCTTTTAATCCATAGGAAGTCAATTTTCCACTCATATATTAGTTTATTTTATATTTTCAAATTGATTCTACTATACATTGATTTCCTGTTGTGTGTATTGTATCCTGAGCTAGGATTATACGTTTAGTAGAAGTGGATATTCCTGCCACATAAAGGTTGCTTCAGCTCTATAGGACCCTTATCTTGAAAAGGGAGAGTCCAATTTTATTGAAACAGCTAAAATCCCACTTAATTGAATTTTTTTTTTCTAAGATGTACAAGCTTAGAGACTTTTGGTTTCCAATTCAACTTGAGCTTCGCGGTGTTTAAATTTCCAAACCCATAAAGACCTTTATGAAAAAGAACTTACAAATATTGTATTTCTGATATGGTGAATTACTGGAGAAGCTCAAGGTAAGAAGCAGTGAAATATCAATACTTTGTAGAACATCTTTTGATCACGCTGGCTTTTCATGGCCTGTTTAACACATTCCTATGGAAAAAGATCGTGTCTGAACCTACATTTTACAATGTTAAAGCCCTGAAATGCTGCAGAGAAGAATTAGGGCTGTGCACTGGAACAGAAAGAAACATGCTACTTGACCATGTTTGGTGCAAGAAGATGAGGCAAACAAGAAATTCTAGTTTCAGGGTGAAATTTTTGACCCAGCTTGCAGCCATGGGTCTTTGTCCTCAACTTCCAGGGAGTCAAGATTTCATCTCCAAGTGTAATAGAAATTTTTTCCAATTAGATTAACGCTTAGATTGCCTCTATTGTTAATTTTTAGAAATGGTGTGCTTGACCTTCCTTAGTTCTTAAGTAATAAACAGACCTAGGAGGGTTTTTTCTTTTGTTTCAAAGAAAAGCCAAAGCTCAGAGGACGTCGCTCACCTCCCCAGTCCAACTGCCAGAGCTCTATTTTGCACTGTTATTTGGCCCACTATGGCCATGTTTTCCATCTCAGAGGATGCCACGTTTGTGGCATCACAAACATGCAAACACAGATGCTGCAAGTGGATCTGTGAGCACATTTGCACCATTACCCAGATTCCAGCCAGGCTTCGCTGCCAGACCGAGGTTCCCTGTACAAGGGTTTGCTTACAGAATCAGACCTTTCACCACAATTTCCTCCAAGTTGTGCCTGTCTGCAGCTTCTCCCTGTGCAGTGCAATGCAATACACACCGGTCATCCCATCCAATGATAAATATAAATACAGCATGAGCAAAACCGTGCTCAGGAAAAAAACGCAGCGAGATAAGGGGTCCGCTGCAGCACTGCAACCCACAGGGTGTGTGTGCAGGCAGGTGGGCAAGTGGCTGTGCTCACACAGCTAAAACCTTTAAAGATGGCCATACAGTTTACAAGTTGAACACCGAGGCTGGCGGGAAGCAGGGGGACCTATGCAGACACAGAACTAAATAGCAAAGGTAATATTTGAATTTGAATCAAATTATTTTTGCAAATCCAGGGTTTCGGTTGAACCATTCACTATTTTCAGTCATTCTATGACAGTGGAGAATTAGACCCCGAACTCATGGGTCCGTGAAGCCCGGACAGCCAAGCCCCAAAGTGACTGAGGCACCATTAAAGCTCAGGACCAGACTTTCCTTGTGAATTTGCATCATTCTAAGGCATGCAAAGCTGAGTGAAGCCGTGCCATCCTGAATTCAGCAGCATTTTGCAACCATCTTGCACCAATGACTATGCACAACACACAGCAAGAAAGCACACGATCCAAGTGGCTTGGAGGAGGTTGTTGATGTGATTTCTGGTCTTTAGTTTATAGGTACTTAGAAGACTGCTGTACAAAGCCCAGCAGCTGGTAATTACATTAGAGAGGGCTGGATGTGAGGCCCAGAGGATAAATCTTGCTGCCTGTTGTGCTTGCACGGGGAGAGAGGACACCCAGAGCATCTTCCCATCCCCTCACAGAGCGCTGGTAACAGGGCTGGGCGCCCCGAGGAGGTGAATTGACATTCTGTTGCAAGGGGCAAGAGGATGCCTCTACCCTAACAAGCAGATTAGGGCCAGTCGATGACTGGTTCCAACCAGAAAAGAGGAAAATTTGGTCAACGTTGCTGGGCCAGCAGCAATGAGCTGCTCTAAGGAGCTGTCACTGGATGGATTTACTATCCTCCTTCTTCTGGCAGCAGCGAGGGAACGTTCAGCCCCATCACTTCTTAGCAAGAGCTACATTTTTGCACTGAAGGAGCCGTGGCTCACAGATTTTCCTTTTTGGGGGGTCTCTGCCTGTTCCTAAGGGGTCAAGGTGCTTTTTGCTGGGGACAGCTAAAGCAACCTTCCTGAGGAAATGTAGAAGGAAGGTGGCAGAGGAAAACACACTTCATTCAGCATGCAGACTTCAGGCAGGTCTAGGTCTCCTGCACGCTCATTTCTGCTTTGGTCCCTACCCTAGGCTCTTTGCACTTTTACCATCCTGTAATTCAGACCCACCAGGCTCTCTGCCCTTCACCCTCTGCATGTAAATCCTTTTCTTCTCTGTCACACTTTCTCAACCCCCTCTCTCCCCTCAATTTTTTTTTACATTATTAAAAGACTCAGATCATAAGGATCAGAGAGATGGTGGAGAAGCCACATGGTTGTGCCATTGTAGCCCCCCGGCCCTTTGCCCCTTCCCTTTTCCCCAAGCCCCAAAGTGCCTTCTGGGTTTTGTTCATTTGCAGAGACCTTCATTATTTAAACTGCAAGCTCTTTGGGAGCAAAGATTGCAGTTTTTGTGTGTGCAGTAATTATCACCTTTCAGGTAGCATCACATAATTAACTAATAACAATAATATGAAAGT
>VWYH01007335.1:0-95000 GCA_013399365.1 Pampusana beccarii | reverse complement strand
CATGCTGAATAACTTGTTTTCATGTTTGAGCCCAGAGCCCAATGTTTACAGTCAGTTGCCTGTAACCATCTAAATCCTTAGTCAGCCAAAATACCTATTTTGTGCATTTCAGTGTTAACTCAGTAATCAGACTGGCATCAAGCTCGCAATAATGTGCCTTAGCCATACATTCAAATATCTGACTTTAAGTCCAAAAGTCCGAAAAGTGAGTCTTAAAACGAGTTCAGCTTTCCAGTGCCCCATGGCCTAGGATGTGATTAGCTGTCAGCAGCACACAGGCCGCAACAAACCTGTCACCTCCAGCTCACGCAGCCTTCAGTGATACCTGCACTCACCCTCTCTAAATTGAACTAAAACTTAGGATGATATGGGCATGACAACTTTCCCCCATCACCTGTGAAGCTGGCAGCTCATAACACTGGGAGCTGCCTATGTCCCTGCTACCTCTGAGACAGAAAATGCATATTATGGCACTGCACGTGCAAATGTGTGCAGAAGTGTGCAGATGCCAGCCTGGAGGTGTAATGTATCTGACTGTTTTATTCCCTATATCCTTATCACTTGCTATCTCTGTGTATCACACACAGAGCTTGTTTCACTTCTTTGTCTTGATCCTCAACTATGGATCCCTTTTATTCAAAGGTACAATTTAACTTGAGAATTTCACATTTGCTGCAGCTATTTCCCCTTGTACAGTCCTGTCCTGTGCAATGAATACGTGGCGTTAATTACCGGGAATTGCAGCTCTTGAATTCATGGGATAATTGATAATACCTGCATGCAGAAAATCCCCATCATGATGTTTTAAAGATTCAGTTAATTAGCCCTGTGTCTGTGAGACCAAGCATTAACCATTTGCCTTAGGACTCCTCCTTCAGGCTTTTTCAGAAACCTCTGTTATTTAGCTTTTAGGGGTGATTAGTGCAGAGAAAGCCAGGGGAGGAAGGCTGTGTGAGAGATCTTCTCCCAAGGGAATAAGGAGCCCTTTGTCCTGTCATGAACTATCCTAACAAAACATTCAAATAGGATTTAATCACTGCAGTGGGCTGCTCGCATTGCTCTTAGGGTTAGATACCCCCATAAATCATGCATAGCTTGGAGACCAGGGTGTCTTAAAGTTGTTCACAGCCGATTCTCCACTGCACATAGCAGATTGAGATCACTTATTGCTTTCCACGAGCCTTTTGGTGCAGCCACTCTGGCTCCTGTCTTTCATTCTTGAAAAGCCAGCAAACCACAGAAAATAGGTCAAGAGTGCCTGCCTTGTAATCTCTGGTTTGGGTGAAGTATGCTAGCAGCTAAAATCAGAGTAATTTTGCTGCTGATCTTACAGCTTATGTTTTCTTATGTCCTATTAGGAGTGAAAGAAATTATCATCACTTTTTTGTGTTACAAACAATCAAGATAAAATTTCTTTCAGATTTTTTGTCTTCTACAATACATATTCTGCCTAAATCTGGGTTTGATAAATTTTTTAAACAAACAAGACTACTTCAAGTATACTGATACCCAGTGATTAGTTTCGAGGTTTTAATAATTCAGTTATCAGCCATGAAATTCCCATCATCACATTAATGTGCTTCAGCCGTGGCCTGGGAAATAATTCTAAGGAAAAGAGTGGGCACTTTGTAGTTTTGCTCCTTCTGTGATAGCCACAGAGGTTGTTTGGGATGGGATTGTACTGAAATTACTAAATTTCTTTCCAGATTCACAATCGAACAGTCTCGATACAACACAATGAGCAGAACAGTAACCACTCATGGCTGCACTTCAGCTGGTCCTTTCAAAGCAAAATACTCAATACTGAATTCTAGAGACACCTGATTCACCAGCCATGGAAAACTGGCCATGACCCAGCACTCACACAAGTCAATGCCCTGGGGTGTAAATAGTGAAGATTTCACAAAAACTGCAAATCATTTCACAGGGAGCACAAAATTCAGCCTGAGCTTGCTCTTGCCTTTCGGAGGGCATTTCTGCATGTGGTTCCTGCAGAGACCTCTTTTTCCTCTTCAGGTATTTCTTAGTTAATAAAAATATTTTTTAAAAAAATCAACAAAATTAAAAGTTATCACTGGTAAAACCCAACTATTTCACATACACAACTCTCATACAGAAGGTTCCATCTCAATATCTAAAATTTTTAAAAATAATAATTATATATCAAATTGTATTGTCTGAAAACAACAGGTCAATGTAGCAATAGTACTATTTAATCTAGAAGAATAATGCATTTCTCACTGAAGTCAGGGGTAATTTTTCTACACGAGGTATGTAGCACTATGTCCTAGCAAAACAATTATTTCAATTGTCTTCTTAATGACTAATATTGTTGTGGCATATTCTTTTGCATGTTATGGAAATAAAACTGTTTTCCAGCTCTCCCAGACTGCAGCATTCCCCAGCACAGGCCTTCAGCACTGACCGTTCCAACACAGGTTTGTATGCAGAACTACTGTGGCCAAAAGGATTTCTTCTAGCAATCCTGATTGGCAAAGTTTGATTTGCAACTGCAAACGTAGCAATTATATATGCAAAGTGGCTAAGCATTCAAAAATGATTAGATAAACCAGATACAAGATTGAACCAGCATATAAATCAGACCAAAGTATTTTTAAATTGTAAGTTCTGTATGCAGTCAGAAAAACAAAACTATAGCCAAACTGTTTAATTTGTCCTCCCTCCAAAGAACATCAGTAAACCTAGAGCAATGTAGTCTAACTGAAGACCTACAGAGCACATAGATAAAACCAATTCCAAATGTAAGTGCAATAATTTTTGAATCAGCACCATTCATTTTCATGTTAAGCTGAACTCCTTATGAGCCTTCTTCCTTCATTTACAGCATCCCGAGACTTCTTTAGCCCCATTGACTTCAATGGTGCAACTCTTGATTTATGATGGTTTAACATGTAAAATTTAGTAATTACCCTTAGAATGTTTGTTAAAATGTTAGTGGCGTCTGTATGCATTATAGTAACTGCAAAGACACAGGATGGGATAATTTCATCTATAGGAGCTTAATATAGCAGAATCAAGCCCAACTTTTCTTTCAAAATATTTTTAACTTAGCTTAACTCTGTTGGCTTCATTAGAGTTGTTTCTTATGGACATGAGACAACATGAATAGAGAAATGGGCCTTATAAATTAAGCTGCCAGCCCACAGACCAGTACTTATTCTACATTCTTTATACCTGAATTTACAATTTGCACTGAAGCAATTCAAGAGGGCTGAAGCACTTCTCGTGGGAACCAGTGTAACTTCACTGGCTTGAGACAGATGCTGAGACTGAGCTCCAAAGATGGACACTTTTATAAATTCGAAAGTGAAGGGGTTTACTACCAGCAGAAATTAATAAATACCCATTTCTTCTCTTCCCTCCCTCTCCCAAAATCAATTTAAAAATTGAGCTCAATTTTCCATCCGGTAACAAAAGTCTGGTATTCCGTATTGTACACTCCTGCTCATATTATGAATGGCATGTCACATATTGCAAGGCTACACCTGCAAGGGAAAGAATGAAAGTTGATACAATCTACCCCAGGTTCTGCAATGTCAGGACACTTATCAGTCTGCAAAATGCAAGGGCAAGATTTAGGGTTTACTAAAAAAAAAAAAGTCGAATGGATAGATATTTTACAGACTCGTCTGAAGGCTTATGACAATGACAATAGGAACATGACATTGTTATTGGGAACATACATGGCTCTTGGCATGCGCAAATCTCATCTTATATTGTGGACATCAGCGAATTACATTCCTCAGTCTGCACAAAGCTTTGCAGTTGGGATTTTTTATGAAGGTTCAAGGCCAACACCTCATAATCCCTTACGGAGCACCGAGAATACAAGGCTGTGCCCACTAATGGAGAAACTGGAGGCTGAAGAGACAAAGACCAAGGAACGTATTTTTGATATTTATTTTTTTTTTTAGCTGACTCTGTGTTTCACTTGAGGAATGAAACAGTTTAGAGGTAGCCTACTACCTTTCAGCTTTCTGTTTAACCTTGAATATAGCAGTTTAAACTGGGGAAAGAGAGCTATGATATTTTTCTGGAAACCTTAATAGTCTGAAAGCTCAACCAAAATGTTTTATTTTGGCATGATCTGATCCTGACTATTCTTACTGGTTGCTGAGTCTCCAATATTCTCTTACTTCAGAGACCTTTGTGCTGGCTCTACAGTTTGCTGCAATCACACACATGCAAAGCAGTCAAAGCTGTTATATAGCAGGCAAACCAATAGACACACATCACCTCCTCACAGGAACCTCTCCAGACTGGGTTCTTCCAGTTATCTTTAATGGAAACATTTTCTATTACAGCTGAAAGTCTCAGACAAGCATTGTCTACCATTAAGAATGAAATTCCCAGCAGAAACACTCATTTTCTCCTCTAGGCTCCTGCCAGCCAAGCAGGGAAATCAATAAATTCTGAAAATGAAAAGGAAAAACACTAGGTAGAATTCTGACTCTGGAAAGGAAGAAGCACCAGAAATTCCCACAGGCTCTACCAAGCTCTCCACTTGACGATGACTTGTACTCCTTATACCGTCATCACAGCCAAGACTCTTAAAACTTGTGCAAATGAATAACTGAGTAGATCCTAACCTCACCTGAACTGCCCACAAACTGTGACCTCTTGCTTCTCCAGCATGTCCACCCGGGGCATTTTTTGCCTTTTATGCACAGATCTAGCAGCCGATACCCAACACTTTATCCAACCTTGCAACCATTTAAGGATTTCACATTCATGCTCCACTACAAAGCTGTCTTGCTCTTAATTAGCACAAATGAAAAAAACACATGTGGCTAGTGCCCAAGGAAGATAAATAGTGCTCGCTACCCTGCAATCTTTAAGGCAAGGGTGTCAAACTAATTTTCTCTGGGGGCCACATCAGCCTCATGGTTGCCTTCAAAGGGTCAAATGTAATTTTAGGACTGTAGAAATGTAGGAGTAGTTGCACCTGAAAAGCAACCAATGAATGTGAAGAAACATGGTGCTACTCTCTTCCAAGCTATCTGGATTCTTTAGAATATCTGCTATTAAGAACACCTCACTCTCTACAATATTTATCTGTTTGAGCAGGTAGAATATATACACTCTACCAGGCAATTCACATAGCCATTTTAATAGCAGTGTAAGTCCTCAGCAGTAGAAAAACGAAAGTGAAGGGTCTATGAATTATTACAAACCCACTCAATCTCTGGCCAGGCAGCAGTGCCCTGAACTGTAAAGGCTTTTTTCTTGTGTTTAAGTTACCATGGAAGATGAAATAGTCACACAGATGTACTGCCCAGTAGAAAGTGGTATTGCTAGCTATGTATCATCTATAAATACTATTTTTTTTTTCTGATTTATAACCTATCTCTACTTCATAAATGGAAAAAAAAAATCTAGAAACGGTTTGGGTTTTTCCTGTTTTTAAGCACAAACTTTCTCAGTTGAAGTTTTCTTTTTCCAATTTGTGAGAATGCATCAGATTATGCACTGTACCACTGTGTGAAAATAAAACTCATTTCTGTTACAGTGAAGTTGTTTTCTGCTACGTGAATATCTCCCAATACATCTTGGCTCTAGACCATATTGTTTTGCAGCCTGTTATCGTGCTGTCTTTCTCAAGGATTACTGTAATGCTTGGCATGTAAACTAAATGCTGACCAAATCTCTCTTTCAAAGCAAAGTCCATTTTCTAATCTCTGATACACCAAAGTTTCCTTCTAATAGGTTGGTTTTTGTAATTGACCATAGGATGTTGCATGTGAGTATCTAAGATGAAAATGCTAAGGCAAAGAGAGAAGGATGCTCCAGAGGGGAAGACACCAAGCAGTGTGAGGCATCCTAGACCCACCCAAGGGCTCATTTAGAGACATCCTGGGTGACACTGAGGTGCTGCACCTGCGGTAGTACAGGGTGGATAATATCTGCTGTGGACTGTGCAGCCCTTAAATGTATCCAGACAAAGACAGAGTAGGGGATTAAACACTGCCACACTTACTGCTTCACAACAAATAGTGTGGGAAATAAATCCTACAGTCAGGAGATGTGCCACATACTTCCCAGCAGAGCTGGGCAGATATCTGCTGCATACACAGGTGTCGACCTGAGAAGGGAGCTGCAGGGAGAAGCCCTGAGGTTTCTGGCGCACGTCCCCTGCTGTGCCTCCAGCCCACCCTCTGCACCCAGAGGTGCAAAGGAACATGTGAGCCTTCAAGGGCACTTCATGGAATCACAGAAGAGTTGAGGTTGAAAGGGACCTCTGGAGATGATCCTGGCTAATCGCTGCGCCCAAGTAGAGTCAAACAGCTCAAGAAGGATCACCTAGAGCAAGTTTCGCAGGATCGTGCCCGTATGGCTTTTGATTATCTGCAAGGATGGAGATGTGCTTCTTCCCAGGTGTCCCTCTCTTCAGCTGCCGTTAGACAGGTGCTCAGGACTACCAAGAGCTACCCATCATCTGTTGAAACAACTGGTTGCAGCATTTATTTTACAGTATATACCAGGAGACCATGAAAGATACTGCAAAGATTGGCTGCACTTTCAACTATCAAGAAAGTCCTTGGAGATCTCTGATTGCTCCACCACCACATTGCACAACCAGACAAGGCTGAAGGGCTATGAGGTGGTTTCCTGGCCCTCAGCACTAAAAAAGTGCAGCTGGCACTTTCTGCTAATAATAAGGCACACATGGACAGGAACCCAAATATCTTGAACACACCACACAAGTAATAGACAACATCTTCTTTCCTTCCAGTGTGAAACAGCTGCTCGTCGCCCCAAGGAATCACTTTAAAATAGCAAAACTACACTCAATGTCTTCCCATTGAAAATCAGGGAAGCAAAAAAGTTTTAAACCCTGTGCAAAATAACTCAAACCGTCAGAAACAGCAGACGGAGTCTGCCATATCTGCGACACTGTAAGTAGAAGCCAGGCCAGGGGAGACCTACTCCAGTTTCTCAAGGCACCATTTTCATTGTCAGACTTCACAGAAGGAAATGTGTGACAATTTTGCCTTGTTTGATTAAAACATTTGCATTATAACTTGTTTGGGGGTAAAAAAGTATTAGGAACTTAATACTTCACATTGGTTTTGGTCTGTGAATTTTTGAATCATCTAGAGAATATGAGCTCCTTGATGAAAAGTACTATTTTGTGTTATGAACCAGAAAATAATGGCCTATCAGACTATAGAAAGTGGTCTAAAGCATCTATCTTTAATCTTCTTGTGTAAGTGTTCTAGACACTGTAATTTCCAATAACAATAATGGAATAAATACCTCATTAACCCCTTTAAAGCTTCCAACACCATGACAATATCTAAATGAACTGTCAGTGGAACAGGCATTGTTCACTAGGACAGCAGACCAGAAAGTTAATATTGAGCTATATCCCTATGAAGTAACTGAAATGTATTCTCATCTTCAACAACCTGATGGCTTATATATTGTCATGAAATGCATAAAGAAAAATTTCAGAGAAGAGCCTTCTAAGTTCATAAATCACCTCACATTTCAAATCAGATTTGAAATGAGGTAAAACAGCACTTACTAAATTTTGGAAGGGAATATTTACTTAGAATTTAACCCACAGAAGAGCCACAGCTTGAACTTCATATTTACACATTTCTGATCCATAAACCTATTGATATTACACTATTCTCATCATAAATTAGTGTTCTGACAGACTAATACCCACTGCTGAGCTGAATGTCATGGATATTTATTGAACAGGAAGTAAAAGTGTAATATCTAGTATGAGCAGAATATTCACATAACAATAGAAAGTATAGATTTGGCTTCAGGGAACAATTCATAGTGCCTGAACACATCAGAAAAGAAAATAGGGAGCTTGTGCAAAAAATATGAAGATTTTAATTAATAAGTATGGGCTTCTGGTGGAAGTGTCCAGATCAAAATCAGAGCCTGTGGGTGAAAAAATTAGGACTGTGTTATGCAGGACACTGGACATTATATTGACTTGAACACCATGGTAATAGCCACTGAGGTAAAGGCATTGCAAAAGAGAAACAGAGAGCAGGGAAAATAAAGCAAAGAGAAAGATTTCTACTTTGCATGCTGGTAGGGAGAACTTAACATCGATGATGAATTCTACCACACAGCTCTGAGAGAAGCATTTTACCCTGTAAAAGGGTAATGGATAGATTTACTTGAAGGAAATATTAAATAAATCCAAACAAAATTTAAGCTGAGATTTTCAAAAATACCTCAAAAAGCAAGACACCCAATTCTCAATAAATATGTGTGGTTTAAACACACAACACTGCAAGGCTTTGCAAATTCTGTCTTAAACAAAAACGTGTTTTAAACAGCAGCTACTGATGCATTAAAATCTTGCTCAATCTATGGTACACTGAATTTCAAAACCACCTCAGGTGCCCATCTGAAGACAAAAAGCTTAAAATACATCTGACTTGAAAATATCTGACTTGAAACATCTTAACAGAGGATGAATTTTAGGAGCACAGGGACCTGCTTTCTAAATGCAGCTGAAAATTTGTCAGAAAAAATATATATATAATCACCTCCAAATCAGAATTCTGACATGAAAACTTAGACCCTAGGAAAACAAACAGGACAATGAAACATTGCAATAAAATTGTAAGGACCGTGCAGTCAATCCTCCTGAGACCAAGAGTTCACTTGAACCCCGAGCTATTAGAATTAGACCTTTTCATTCAAACTCAGACTCAAGAAGGAATTTCTTTTTCTCTTTTTTTTTTTTTCCCCAGAGGCAAAACCGACCTCTCAGGGTCCCTTTTGATGCGATATCTTGGAAAAAGCTGCAGCTATCTGCTACTAACTGCGACACCATGAAGAGTGACCTGGAATTGCACCTCCCCGCCTCCTGCACCTTGGGCAAGATGTGCAGTGCAGACCATTCAGCTCATCTTTCAAAACATCGCATGCGAGAGGCATTAACTTCCACTGCTTTACCGTAATCACTAAGGGAATTGGTCGTTCTTCTGGGCTTGCTTGTGTTTAGATAGAAGTACAACACACAAAGTTGTCTTTCGTGGTCTCTTCCATTGTTTCCATGCATCAGATTTCCCTGGTGCTCGTCACATCCTGATGCAAGTGCGTTAACTTTGAGGAAACAAGGAAGATGTTCAGCCCATGGAAAGACATTCAGCCCATAGAAATCAGCTTACGTTAATCAAGTCTTGAAATAGATTTTAACTTCGGAATACATTTTGAAATCATGGCTTTTTAGGAGCATTGTACAGGTGATATGCTGCTGTCGGCACTATAGCCAGCTCTGAAACATTCTCTAGTTAGCAGCAAAGTGGAGAATCCCAAAGTATGAGTTTAAGTTATAAACTTCAGAATCTATTACATTGCTACCCAAAAAAACTTCAGCACTACGTATGTCCCTTGATGCCTTGAACTTGATAGGCAAGTAAATCTATCTTTGCACTTCTATTTTTAACCTCTTGGAGGCTGTGGAGCAACTGTTGCAATGCCTGTGTATGAGAAATGAGATTGTTATCAGAGGATGAATTAAAAATATATTTCTGAAGGGATTCAGTCCAGAGCTCTTTGTTTTCTGCTAGATACTTGTATCATCAAAGTCCTTCAAATGGCTTTGAGGAGCTGCTCACAGCAGGCTTACACAGGCACTGAATTGAACAGCATGGCAACAGGTTTCTCTGTTTTTCCATTGTTTTCAGTGTTCAGGTACTGTTGCTCAATCCATTGCTGGGTATGATAAAAATGGTTTGTTAGACAGTCAGAAATCAGATCGCCTGCCCCCAAGCTATAATAAAAAGCAGTACGCAATGCAAAGCAGCTTTAGGAGCAACAGAAGAGGCTAAAGCTGCTCTCCTTCCATCACCTAATTGCAACTGGGGGGATCTCTGCCTCTGATGGAGTCAGAGCCACCTTTGGATATTGCTCTGGTTGTCCTCAGACAGCTGACTCATTAAATCATCTCAGAACTCACTTATTTACTTACTGAAATGGAATAAGTTACACCAAATGTCTGATGTTTACATTAAAATGTCTTCTAGTGCACAGCACCAGGGCTGTGGCCAGCTGTTTCGTGTGCTCTCATCTACTGTTGGATCACTTGCAGCACCAGGAACCAAAAGGTGGCCAGGAATACAACAGGGCCCGGCCTTTTCTCTGCCCTCCAAACACTGAGGCAGCCCAATTGCCCCTGCACAGAGGCTGGTGTTCATCACGATGAACCAGGGAAGCTCAGACACTCAGTGTCTCCAACAGGGACCAACCTGGGTGTGAGATGTTACACCGACTTTGGGACAGGGTTAATCTCTACCGCATTTCTCAAACCAGCAAAACTATCATTGCTTTTAGTTCCTTTGAGCAGGAATTTCTGACCACTTCTTTCTCCCCAGCCCTCCTGGCTGCATGAGGACTCAGCAGGGAGACCCACTTGCACCCCTGCTATGATGAACCTCACCTGTAGATACATCTGCCAGCCCCGCTGCCAGCACATTGGTGAATAAAGCACACGTAGATAAATGGCAGCACAGATGACTATGGTGCAAAGCTGGTGTTTGGAAAGCTTCACTGCTCTTTCTCTTTTCCCCCCTCCTCTTCATCATCTTGCCGCTCAGTTGCATCACTGGGGAAGCACTTTCTCCTTTTGGGGACAAGCTTATTTTGCCAGGTATCAAGATAGACCAGAAATTCAAAGCCTGTGCATCAATTCACTGGCAGTCCGGTTCCCAATACCTGCTGATTCCCTTGAAATTTCCGGCTTTTTCCAGCACCTGGTCAGGAATGTCTTAGTCAGGGACATAGGCGATATTTAATAATACAATACGAAGTTCAGCAGGAGGAACATGGATCCAGCTTGCTTGGCTGTTTGACTGCAAATCCCTTGCTAGGTCTGTTCTCTCTTACACAGGACCGTATTGAGACTCGGGGGAAACTTGTCTACCTGATGCTGCGAACAGAAGCTCAAGTATGAAACTGTGCACACAGTCCCCTCTGTGACC
The DNA here is from genome assembly GCA_013399365.1 of Pampusana beccarii. NCBI lineage: Eukaryota > Metazoa > Chordata > Aves > Columbiformes > Columbidae > Pampusana > Pampusana beccarii. Next base: position 84,018 of record VWYH01007335.1, on the reverse strand, counting down.
CACACCCTGCTATGGGATATGTCTGGGCCTGAGAACCTATTTTCAGGGTTTGAACCGCACACTCTGCGGTGTTAGATGAGGCGAGATGGTTTCCAGACTTCATTATTTGTATTAGATATACATTTTGCCCAAATTCTGTGACCTGGTCAATAAGCAATTAGTATTTTATGACAAAATGTAAGTGGCAGTACTAATAGCAGTTTGTAGCTACATGCACACATGAGAGCCGAGAGTAATTTTTATGACTCCAGTAGAAGTTCATGTAACAAACAGAAGTCAATTTTTATGACCATAATGATTGTATCCTCTCAATGCCTGTAGAAAATAGCTTTACGCAAATCAGTTAATTAGTATCCAAGTGTACTTGCTCACAGACTGTTCAGCTGTTCCATCCAATACTTGGAGAAGCTTTCGAAAAAGGTTTAATACATTTTTCAAAAAAAGAAATAGTAACCACTCAAAATCTAAAACATAAAGTTCTAAAATACACTTTAAAATAGTGGTTTTCTATTTTGTAAGTCATTAGTTCTAAAATTTATAATACTAGACTTCTTTAAAAGAGGCTTTTAAACACCAAAATAATAAAAATGCGTTTGGTTATCGCAGTGACACCGAGTACTTCCACTGAAAATTCCAAACCCTCTGGATTTTAATATTTTTAAATATTTAACATTTAGTTTACCTCCAACTTGCCCTTTCAGAATTGCATTCAAAACAAACGAGCCAACACTCCTCACAGCAGTGCTATCATATTCTGCTCTTTATAATTTTTCTTGCTAAATGTTTTCTTTCCGAAGACTCTCAAACTGATTTAATACCCTTCCTACTTAGCCTCTGCCTTATGCACAGAAGTACAAGTCTTTTGCATCAATTTAAAGCCAAAGTGATGAATGGAATTTAATGATCTTTTTTGTACAGTTTTGTATAACACTAAACAATGGCCAATGCATTCATTCATGATCAGTTTTTTGCCTTGTTTTTAATTAGCTGGCTATCTGGAGGTGCAGTGTGAAAAATTGCACACTGGGCCTTACTACATCTTTCTTTTATAAAATGTATGTACAACAAATAAAAAGCACATTTTAACCTACCTGCTACCTATTACGTTAAATGTCATTACTACTAAAGACTGGCAGCTCAGCTAACAAACACCCTCATTATTTTATTCCAGTTCTACTTCGGATACAGTCAATCAAATCACGCTTGATTTATGTCAGATGCTAACAAAATACAGTATAAATAGAGCCATTGAGTACAATTCAGTGATTCTGTGTTTATTCAGCTCTAAGCTATGAAGCTAAAGTGGATACCATTTATAACCAAGACATGCATTCTTCATGGCCATAAGAGTTAGCAGGCCATAGCTAGAGCACTTTTAAGGCTGAGAGAATATAAAATGTTCCTATGAGCGAACTCATTTTTTTTAAGTATACAAATTAATAACTTATATAAGGATAGAAAACACTACGATGACTATACATCTTTTTTTTTTTTTTTTTTTTTTTTTTTTTTTTTTTTTTTTTTTTTTTTTTTATTTTTTTTTTTTTTTTTTTTTTTTTTTTTTTTTTTTTTTTTTTTTTTTTTTTTTTTTTTTATTTTTTTTTTTTTTTTTGTTTTTTTTTTTCCTTTTGATTTGGAAAGTTGTTTGATGGATTTAAAATAATCTAATTTGCAATGTAGGCCTCATTATTAATGGTCAGTGATTTTACTACTTTCCAAAGGTGACTTTCTACAAGGAACGGCTTTTAGGAGTGTGTCTACATTACGCGTTCAGTCATACAGGTTATTGCGAGATTTTTTTGTGCTTTGTCTTGATGATTCTGTACATACGGGCTGTTGACCTAGGGAAGCCTGGTTTGCCTGTGGAAAATTACAGAAACCCAATTGTGTTCACTGAGCGATGGAAGAGCCATGAGAAATATTTGCTGCATGTCAGCTGGAAGCCCTTCCCAGAGAGTTCAGCACACCAATTCCCCTCCTCACTGCTCTCTACTTTCAACAATTGTTTCTACTCAACAGCTAAAAACTGATATATATTATAGACGAAACACTGAGGCAGACAAGACTGCAGTTCTCAATACAACCCCAGTTTTCCTAGAAAGGGAGATACTTTAAATCTAGATTTTCAGGTTTATGCTGGATGTCTTGAAGTGAATAATTTGCAAATGGCAGCTATGCACTGAAGAAAGGATAAGAAAATTCTTGTTTGATATGCTCCAAATTGTGCCTTTGGGTATTTCCAGAAATATAGCTTATTTGGAAAAAAAGGAAGTGGGAATAGTTTGATGATAAACCTCTTAAAAGGTTTATTTGTGGTAAAAGGTATTTCCGGTAAAAATGTTGCTGTGTCATACACAGAAGGGACCAAACACGCATCTCTTCTGTTTTTGCTAAGGTTTTCCCAGAATTATTATGGAAAGGCCAGCTAATGACAGCAAACTCTTGTCACTGGTTCTCACCGCTGTTTCAGATCCTGAGAACATCCCAAACCCACAATGACTAGACTGAGGTACTTTCCATGAGTTCCTGACAGCATGAGGACATTGCAAGATGGAACTGGATGAGTTTGCCAGCTGACTGACCATGTATCCTTACTGCATGGGCTAGAGAGCAAATTATTTGCAGAGCAATTTTGCAGGAAACATGAGCAAATATTTTTCATTCATTGGCTTCTTCCACTTTAACCTGTAACTTTTCCCTTTGCCTAGGGCCACAGCCACCATTGCTACACAGACTGAAGCACATCTGGCATTTTGAAGTGGCACTGTACATGCCCAACATCATTATGGAAAACGTCTTTTAAACACACATTGCCTAACTTGACAATCAAAACTGACAATCTTCCCAACAATCTTCCAAACAAGCTGTAATAACAGCATCAAAGTTTCCATTGGGCCATTAGAAAGCAAAACAAAACAAACAACAACAACAAAAAGCTCTACAACACTTTACAATCAACAAATTAAGACTCTCATCAAGTGAAAAAAGCTATTAAAACATGGGCACTATTTGTCAAAGCAGTGGAGTAAGAGAGCAAGGTGTGGGAAACCAAGTTCTCTCCTTTACGTTTCACTGGCAGGGTGAAATGTCTCAGCACTTGGCAGTACCACAGCCTGGTGTTTCCAGAAGAGATCAAACTTGCAACATATCAGAAGAGAGGAAACAAAAAAGGAAAAAAAAAAGTTGACTATGCAGATTCTAGTCTGTGGCAGAAATCCATATGGGAAATGAACACTACAGACTAGCAATCCTTAATTTGAAAATGTCAACCAGGAGATGGAAGGACAAAATTTCCAGCTTATTTGGAGCAAACACGATGAGTTTTTCCACTCGAGAACCACTGGGAATGAGCAGGTGACAGAGATATAGGCTAGAAATGAAGATTATGAAGGATGGATGGATCTTTTATTTTTGTTTCTTTATTTCACCCAGGGCTGACCCGTTAAAATAATGGCAACACAGCATTGAAATGATCCTAGGTCTCTGTCAGACAAATCATGGCTCAACGTATTTTCTCTTGGTTACATCAGAAAGTATGAACTTGCAACCTTGGCCCCAGCTCGTTTAATGGCACACTGACAGGGCAAGAATAATTCACAGGTTGAGCTAATCAAAGGTGAAAAGGGAGAATCAGTAAATGTCGTATCCTTTTGCCACTTTCATCAATCCGACTAACTGAATTTGAGCTAAAGCTTGGCAAATTTTCTGCAAAGGGAAATTAATATGTAACACATCTGAGGCCTGGTGCTGGCCAGCAAAATTGGAAAGCCGGCGTTATATCAGAGGGTGATTATTGAGGGAGAGAATGGCCAAAGCTGAGATAATCAGAAAGAAGCTCCTGTGTGTCTCTCTCCTCTGATAGCACTGTGACCCTCCCAGCCTTGCACCTGAGCAGAAATCCCTCTACTTTTCAATTTTTCCCCATCAGGAATATATTCTATTGCCCATTTCTGTTGCCCGCACACGATTGAATCAATTCAATTACCTTGGAAGAGTTGATACATATTCAGGCCATGAAGACGCTCAGGATAGAAAGAGAGGAAAAGAGACAAAGAAATCTGTATTTACCCAATAATAAGTTTCATTTGGAGAAGGTTTGAAAACAATTCTCCCTCACATTTGTCCCTGTCAGATCACATTATTCACAAATGAAGTTTACAAAATATCAATTCAATTTCAATAAGGGAGCCTGAATCCCAACACACAAGGGCTGGATTTACGAAATCATAACACTTGAGGGGACCCTGGTGGCTTCCAAATATTTTCCAGTCAGAGGTAATCAAAAGCAGACTGCTGAATACTAATACATTCAATTTCACCCCTTTTGTTCACATCTGTTCCCTTATAATACTATTTTCTACACTTCCAAATCACTGATGATGGCATTTTGGGGGGGAAAGAAAGTGCATAGAGGGAAATCATAAAGCTCAAACATTTTTGTGAAAACACCCTCAAATATGTCCAATTAATCAATTTGCTGATGAGCAAACCAGTGAGCTGTATCATGGAAAAGAAAAAAATCACGATGTTCCTCTACTGCCACCCCAGATTGCCTTCTAATCACATTCTTCGCACAGAGTATGCCCCTGAACTGGCTGCTGGCACTAAAATTTGCCAATGAGACAATAAATGTTGTTTCCTTGTCAATCTGTCCTCAGCTGCTGCCCCAGTAAGGAGAAACAGAAGGAAGACCAGCAAAGCACCAGGTCCAGGAAAGCATCCAGTGCTTTCAGCTCCTGGTCTCCTACGCTCAGTCTAAAAGTCATGTTTTCTCAAATTGGCACCGGATCAGGCTCTTAGTGGTAACAAGAAACAGGTTCCTCAGAACAAATTACATGTTCATAGTGTCTGCTGGATCAAAGTTTCCTCTAGCGCTTTGTCCAACAGCCTCCACCACAGTGCCTTGAGCTAAGGACACCAGTAATTCAAAAATGTTCCACGGACGTGGGAAAATAGAGCATTTCATGATCTGCCTCTAGTACTAAGAAGTGCTGATGTAACACGTAACTCCACGTTTTAGTAAATCAGCAAGTTCTAGTCAAAATGCAGAGCACACCACTCCATCCTTCACTGACAGGTGGTCAGCATGCTGTGGAGTATAAGCAATTTTCTAATAAGTTTTCTAATAAGTTTTGTAGAAGCTCGGGAAAGAAGTGATTTCTAGATCGTCTAATCTCTTCTGTATTTCTCTGGCAATTAAGTGTCATTCAGATATCTTGTAACCAGCACAAAACAATGTTAGATTCTTTCATCTGTAATCCTCAAAATTGAGAATGTGTACAACAAGCAGGAACCCAGACAAGAGTCCAAAGCATTCCTCATGCTGCAAAGACCACAGATCTTCAAAGATTCCTTCCAGTTAGGTCTGCAAGGAAATTTCACAGCTAAAGTGATGCCAGTCAAACACTTCACTTAATCATCTATGTCACCTGCAAGTACTGGTCTATCTGCTTTGTGTCATATCTCTGTTAACGGTCAGTCTCCGGTGCTTTAGAAGATAGATGAACAACACCATACCACCATATAAACAAAGTTGTGCATTGAATAAATTCATCAATGGGGTCACAGCTGACAAAGTGTGAAGCTGATAAACCTGCATGATCTCACAGCTGCAAGAGCTATGATCAAGTCTGGGGTCCACCAGGAGAAGGACCAGAAAGAACCACTGTAATTGTATAACCTAGTTTACTGCTTCTGCATGCACACAGGCCAAAGGACTAAAAGGCAACTGTCTAGCCTTAAGATGCAACAGCCACACAGATCCCATACTGATTTCTCCTTAATTTAATCCTTCACAGCTAGGACATTGCATACTGAATTTCTCTAACCTCAGTTCCCAGCCACTGGGCTTCACCAAGCCCTGGTCAGCGAGTCTGGCTAGTCCCTGCTATCAACAGTCCTCTGATGTGTTCTTCTGGGACAGCGGTAAACACAAAGTCTGCAGTGCTTCAAGAGAAAGCCAGTCATAAACATATCCTCAGTTGGCACTGTCTGGATGGGCCCTACTCAGTGACGAGTCCTCTGAAGCCTATTCATGGTAAAGCAAGCTTCCTATTGTGTTTGGGACAACATCAGACCTCCCTACAGCCCCTTCAGCAGCATCAAAGAGTCTTCGTCCTCAACCACCTTCCCCTATTGTATCCTTCTATTACTGCTTCACCTGCAGGTGATTGAACTGAAGCTGCATGTATGCAATGCCGAGAAAAATGATAATAAAATAATAATACAGGAGCTACAGTACATTTTCTGAAGTTTGAATAGGATCACGGCTACTTAGAGGTGTACAGTTGAGTCTATCTAAAGATTAAGTTATCCATGAGATTCATTGATGCTTTCCTCGCTGAAAAATGAATTCTGCCACATTTATGGACACAAAAAAACTGTCCGTAATTGCATAAAAACAGCACTGGTGGATTACTCTTACCTGTAAGGTTCTCCTGAAATGGGAGTCAGAACTTAACATTTGAGAAGCAAAAAGGTGCCTTAAGAATGCCACCAGCTGAAGCTGCTTCCAGAAAGTACTCAATCCAATATCAACACAGGAAAGTAATTCTGAAGACAAACCCAATAAGATTGACCCAGAGCAAGAAGACCAGAAGTTCCTGAAGTTCTGAGGTTCTGCCACTGCCTAGGGGTGAATGCCATTCTCTCTTCAGGATGAAGGTTTGTTGGCTTTTTTTTAATTTTACCTTCTTACCGCAGAGAATAAAGTATACGTGAAGTGACATAAAGGCATACGTTCATGTGCATGGTTATCTACAGCTGTTTGTACGTGTGAGAACACCCCAATTGTGTGTTGTGATAAGTACAATCAATTACCCAAAAGACCTGAAAACAAAGTTTCATTTACAACTACAGCATGGTGCTGAAAAATACAGTGCAAATTGCTTAGCATGAAATTTTACTTTTAAGCTTATTCCATTACAAAAATCTGCACAGACTTCTTTCCCAACTTGCTTTTTTTCTGGCTCTACATGGAAAGATATTCAGTGTATTAGCCCCATGCTGTTATAAAAATGGTTTTTATACTTTGTGAAATTATGCCAAGACAAACCCAAATAGCTTGGCTTAATTTAACATTTACACATTATTGTGAACTATCAAACCAATACTTGTAAAAAAATTATATTAAAATGGGGGTTAATCTAACAATTTACAAACCATACAATTTTAAAAACATAGCAATTCTTGTTCTTAGCTCTGTCAAGACCACATGCTGTGCAGACACCTATTAAGGAATCCAAGCTTTTCTTAATGTATTAGAAGAGTGAAAATGTGTAATTGGAAAAGAAAGTGAAAACTCCCTACAAAAGGATTTGGCATGGACATATTCCTCAATGGATTATTATTATAAGTTTCACCACCTAAACAAACATCAGTGTTCAAGTCTACATTTTTTCTAGTATATTAGGAGAAAACAAGCATTTAATGGTGTTTCGAGAACATTTAAACCTCATCATTGTATTCTAAAATTGATCTCGGTCTTTCTGCTTCACGCAATAAACTGCTACGCCAATTTTGTGAATGCTAAAGCCAGTTCCTCTGGGAAGCCAAGAGAGATGCAGCATGGACTGTGAGTAATTTTGCTGTCCTGGTTCACCACATGTTCCCCAGCAGAGAAGCAATGGAATGAGTCAGATATTTAAGTTGAAGTTGGGAGCACTTTGTACAAATCATCCCTAGAAGCGACAGGCTAAAGTGTCAGCTTTGAAGATGAAGCTCTGCGAGATACAGAGACAAGATAACGTTCCCATTTCTTTGAAGTGGCTATTCTTTCATCAAAGGTGACACATTCCCTTTCATACATTCACAACCGCAGGAACGCACAAGTAAATTGTCTATCACCCTGCATATACTGTGCATTATTTGTGGCTGTTTACCCACCCCACCAACACTATCTGACAGGCAAAAACATCTAATCTAGACAAATCTAGAATTCTGCTTTGTGGGAAGGAGAAAGGAAGGCACTTCGGGAGGGCAGCTCCTTCCATCCCAAGATAAGACTTCTTAAGCAAGTGATGTTTAGACGTTTGTCTCAGGCTGGGGTGTGTCTTCCTCCACAAATGTCTCCCCTTGATCCAGCAGCTCCAGGCTGCCAGGAGAACTGCAACAGTGACCTTAATTCATGAACTTGTGCTCATTTGGTTTGAGTCATGATGATCTGTCTAAACTTGCCTTTCCTGGCTCATTCTAGATTTTATGTTTGAAACTCTGGGAACAGTACACTTCACAGGGTTGAACACAAGAGCATGAATTACCCAAGTTTACGCCTAAAGTGTTTTGAGAATGACTGTTTCTGTAGACACGGCCTCTGTTTTCAAGATGCAAACGTCTCTCCTGGGAAGTCTCTGCAAGGTGTTGCTTTTTACTTGGAATATTTCATACAGCTGTCATAACAATACTCCCTATATTAGGTAACTGAGATTTTAGTGTGAATAAATCTGTGATGCGGTAACAAAGCCAGTCCAAAAAGTTGCAAACAGACCGTTTTTTTATGACAAAACAGTCCTTCTGTACCAGATGCTTGCCCCAGTGTGGAAGGAATAATCCATTTCAGAAGCCACAGCCAAAGTTGTTCACAAGCTTAGAGCAGCAGGTGATTTGCAGACACCACCTGAGAAAGCAGAGCTGGACTGCTTTATTCTGGATCACAGCTCTTAAGCTGTTCTCCATAACTGGGAATATATTCTTAAAGACACTCTATGCTCTTAGTTTTATTTTAATAGATAAGAAAATTTGAGTAATTCATTTTAATTTATGAAAAATCAATATATAGCACTGTATTATTTCAAATCTCCCCACCATTTCACGCAAGACCCTCAGTTTTGACAAAGAAAATAAACTTCCATAACATCGGCTTTAGTTTTGCTGATCATTTCACTTTCAAACAGTCAGTTCTGGAATGTTTGAACTGCTGATACCGCAAAAGAATTTTTTAAATGTAAGAATATCTTCCACCATTGTAAACTGAGAGAGAAAAAGCTCCTAAACCCTAAAACATTCTGATCTGCTTCAAGGACTTAAGTACTTATTTTTACAAAGTCTAAATTTGGAAATATAAATGAAACCTTGATTTCTGATCAAAACAAACTTTAAAGCTAAGAGTCTGAAGCTCAGGGAAAGAAGCTGCTTTGACTGGATTTATCCTGAACATTGTATTCTCTTTTCTTTCTCTAAGTTTTCCCAATTTTTGATTCGGAGACTTTTTCACCACCTGCGTAGTTATGCCCAGTCTGCACAGAATCAAGTAAGTTAAATAGGAAAAGCATTATGAATTATTTATTCACTTCAATCTCCTGAACCATGCTGAAGTTTTGAAATACAAGCAAACAAACCTACCACACTGATAACCCTCAAGAAGGCACGGCAGGTTCAAGTTCATTCTAGTAATCTTTTTTTTTCTACTTTCGCCAATGTTAATTCTGTGCATTGAAAACTATCCTGGTGCTTCAAAGCAGCCCTTCATGATGCTGTGCTGATTTTGTGGTCAAAAAAACCCTACTCCACCACGGTTTTCTACCTGAGGAAACTAACCTGTGGTGAATTCATGGAGCAGATAAATCCTTGCGTACTGAAGAGTCCAGAATGCTTTGAATGCATTTCACTTTGGAACAACAGTAGATATATAGCTAGAGGTTTGCGTGTCAGAGAGTCTGAAATTCAAGCAGGACTTTTGCATAGCTCCGAAATTCACTTTTTTATCAGCTCAAAAACATAAAGGATGAAGAAAGAGTCAAGCCCATAAGACATGTAAAAATCGAATAAACTTACGGAGAATAAGTACGATAAGTGACCTTCCATGCCTCTATTTCTTGTTGTTCTCTTTATTTGCATTTCACACCATCTTTAATGTCGGGATTGAATCTCACGCACAGGACTGAATACATGCGGAGGGCCTCCTGCTTTAAATAAAAACACAAACATGCTGAATCGAGTCCAGGTCCTGAAGACTGTGTCTCCTTTTTTTATTCTTCCTCTTCTTCTTCTTCCCTAGCACAACCACAGGTAAAGCATTACACAAGCACTTCAGTGTAAATGTATTCAAATTACTTATTGCATATTGCATAGAAAGCCAGGGAGCCCCAGTGGATGACCCAGTGCTTAAACAGTCATTTTTTGCCTTTTCTCTTATGTGTAAGACTGTTGCACTTGCTCTGAAATCTTTATGTCCAGGGATAGTAACTGGCATGCCATTCTCTTGATATATTGATCTTAGGACCAAAGCATGCTGTAAAATGAGATTATCATAATGGGTTTTAAAGTTATTGCAGGCAAAGCTGTAGTAATGTATAGTAAGTTCCTGGCATTTTCATTTACCAGTGAAAAATCACATACCNAAAAAAAAACAAAAAAAAAAAAAAAAAAAAAAAAAAAAAAAAAAAAAGAGAGATCCTCAAGGGCTGGGGCTGGCACCTATATTTTGCAGTTAGCTTTTCAAAATTATTATGAGTGAACTTGCATAGGAGGGGGTAAGAAATAACAAGACATTCTATTAATGGAACAGGAGTTTCACCAAAGACATAATGTATTCAAAAATGTAATAAATGTCACCAAAAATTAAAGGACCTTATTCTACTTTATAATATTGCTATTTTAAATGACAGTGGCAATATAAGACAACCTACTCCCCCAGCTCATCTAGAAATAAAATAATAATAAATAAAGTTCCCTTTAAACTACCGTCATTGCAAGGTCTTTGTGTAAAGGAAAATTGCACCCGAAAAACCCAAAGTCAACTAAAAAATCCCAAGCCGCCATACTGGAATAATGACACTGGTCAAAGATGAGCCTTTGGGGGAAAGAAGTGTTGAGCCAACACACTTCATTAGTAAGCAGGAAGCTCTAGGAAAGGAGAGGGAGCCATTAATTGCTGATCTAGCTCCTGGTTCTGCTTTTGATAGTGCGGGGAACAAAAATTAAGTCTGTGAGAGAGAATCTAAGAAAAATAGAAGAAAATAATTTTTTAAAAAAGAAAGAAAAAATATTTAAGGCAAAAGAGCAAATCATGCAAGGCCTAACCCATTCCTAGACAAGAAAATCAAGGAGGGATATAGCTCCAGGGCGGAAGAACATGATACATTACAAAACAATTACAGCATAAAACGTAGAATTGCTCTTAGACCAAAAGGTGAGAATTTCTCCACCAAATGATATTACCCAGTCCACACTGAAGTGTTCTATGACCAGAGGTGTGAGCAAGAAATCCAAAACACTAAGGCCCAATTGACCTCAGGCAGGGGAAACGTTGAGGGCTGAAGGCCAGAACCCACAAAAAAGCAGAATCTGGAATAACAGACCCTACGGAAAACACCTCAGACATGTTGCATCCATCCACATTTCTTGCATATATTTATCAAGTACCAGTGATGTGAACTCGGCATGACAAGAGGTGACTGACCACTGGCTCAGATCAATTCTTTGTTGCTGCAACAGAAGTTGAGGCAGACTATCACCTAAAAAACAAGTGGAACTTTTTGTTATGTTTGATCTGGATACAAGTGCATGAACCAGCATCTGATAAGAATGACATTAGCAGAGAAAGAAAAACCATTGGCAATTAGAAAAAAGTAAAAAGAACCATGGCTGCTGATACTGTTAAAATCTGCCATTGAGGCTAAGGACTTACAGAATGGAAAACAAAACAGTATAGCAAAGCAAAAGTCACTTTATGATTAGAGATTCTAGAAGTTATTGTCTCACAAAAAGAGCAATTGAGAGCACCTTTAACGGAAAAAAAGGTTGTCTTAAGAGATAGAAGATGCTAGTCCAGGAATTTTCATCCCAACCAAGTCCAGCTGAGAAAGCATCAGCTAACAGTTTCTGCAGATCTCAAAAAGTAGGTCGTGCACCAAATGGACCAAGCATGTTGTCCAACAAATAGGCAGTTAGCTCTGCTAGCTTAAAGAGCTCATCTCCATGGCACAGCACAAACGTACCAAATTGCCTGTGGTGGGACACATTTCCAAAGGAATCTGCAGGTCCACATGAGCATGCAGGATATTCCAGAGAAATTTCTTATAAAGATTTTAAATTCTGGGCTATATCAGCATTGATTTTTCAATGTAACTACCATAATACCTTTCTTGGAAAAGATGACATGGTGAATTATATCCTAAGGAAGTTCCAGAATGACTGAGACATATTTTTATGTTGTAAGAAAGCTCATATCACATGGTAGCATTTAGTAATGACTTACACTCTAAAGTCAGACCCCTGTCTGGCAGGTGAGTCTTGGAAAGTTACTGAACACAACGATAACCCATCAGCACCTGCATGGACAACTGAGATCCAACCAGACAGCCTGTTTGGTTCTGTGCTTATCCTTTATTTTGTAAGCCTATGGAAACCTAGAAAACCTCAGAGCATTTATACCCAAGAAATTCAACACTGTGAGGCTTCCAGAAGAGATTCAAACAAGTCTCCAGAGCCCAGTGCAGTGCCACGTAGACCTATCAAGTAAGGTCTACGTGTTTCATCGAAACATTCTTTTGGAGTTATGCCAGTGCTCCTGTGTCGTAGATACTGGTAGTTCTGCCTCAAACTTGAAAGCAATTCTGGAAGTGGTCAGCATTACAACCATTCAAAAAAAAGAGTTACTAATCTGCCATATGTATCCCAAGAAAAGCCTTAATAGAGCTGCCTGTGAATTTTTAGGGTTATGGTCTAGGTCAGCAAGCAAAATCCTGCATCACAACACAAACCCAACAGTTGCCTTGCCAGCAGTCTTAGCAGAGTGGTCAAGATGACAGAGATGAATTCTTCCTCTCATGCAAAGAGATAGAGACTGTATATCAGAGTTGACACACACAGGCACGACCCAATCCTGCAGGTTGGACTGTTTGAACTGTGACTATTCTGTGGCTAAATGGAATTTAGTGCCCAGAGCTATCAATACAATTTTCATTGGCATATGCCACCTGAAACCAAGCCCAGAAAAATCAGCCAGAAGCTTGTAAGCCTTCAGTCAGTCAGACAACATAAAGACAAAGAAAGCAAAAATCCAGTCAGGCTTTTAATCAAATAATACAGGGAGAACAAGAAAATAACTTAAAAGACCCATTCTCTAAACCTATTTAACCAAGTCTTTGAAGAATATTTGAAACTGCCTTGGACATTTGTTGACATATTCAAGATAATCCACCTGAACCTACTGTAAAGAAGGGTATGATGAGGCCACATTTGTTATGCACTTGTCTCATCATGGGTGAGTGGGTGGCATTTTAAAAGTTAGCAATAATAATTGAAACACAATAAATATATTAATTTTACACACCAGTTGAACCAGTTGTTTATTAATCATGACGACTATATCAGTCCTGGATCAGGATCCCACACTCCCAAGCAAAGTTCCTGCTCCATAGGAGGATAATGCTGAAGGTGCAGATTGAGCCATACAACTTACTAATTTTCTCACACCATCAATGGCTGAGTGTTTTCTTTTTAGAGGTTTTTAAGTGGAATTCCCATTTTTCAACATGAACTGAAATACCACGCTGAAAGAAACCCACTTGCTTCTTGGAACATTACTTAATCATGTTTAATATGCTATAGGTTTTCATTCCTTGGCATACTTCAGGGTTGTTATTGCTTTCTACTTATTATTTGATATCTGCTTCGGATACTTTCCTTCTGGATTAGTGTCCCATTAAGTGTTTTTCAAGACTGCTTCTCATTTGTTAATTTTCTGCCGTGTTTCTAGTATCTCCTATAAGTATACCCATGTCCTTCGTGGTTTTCACAACTCCTCACAATTTACAGTTTACTTCTCTTTCTGGATCATTTAAGGAGATGTTAGTATTGAGGAAAGCATTCTGTACAAGAAAGCGTCTGCACGTGTGTTTAAGTGCTGTTGAAGTCAACACGATGTAAACAGCTCCCTAAAACATAAATATAACTTAAGGGCTTCCTTGGCAAGGACCTATGTGATGTGCTGAGTGCCACAGTGCTCAACTGTGCTACTGCCAGCAGCGTTACACGCATTCACTGCCACTTTTCTCTATGCTCCAACAGATATTTCTCTATCCACATCATTCTTTGTAAGTCAGGTGGAGTGATTATTGTGGGTACCCTTACATGAGACTGAATCAAATGTGTCACTGACTGACAACCATCTCATGATCGTTGTAGTCCATTCACCCTGTTCTTCTGCAATGCCGTGAATGCAAAATATTTCGTCTACTTCAGTGGGACTATGGACAGCAATAAAGTTAAAGAAGAGCAGATACTTTTGGCCTGATTTCCAGCCAGAAAACAAATTTTTCTATTGAGATTTGTTGTTGCCAAAGGACAACTTCCACATCTATTCTTTTTTCTTTTTGTTTGTCTTTTTGTTATATTTGCTTTTCCATGCTTGCCTAGTTCACACAAAGTTTTCCAAGTTATTTTAAAACTAGCAATCAATTTTTAGTAGCCTTAGCATCATAGAAACTGATAATACTCTAAATACGATCCAGAATTTGCCATCTTGACTCCCTGCATAACAGTTCCATAAATCTGTGCTATACTGAGCTATACTAACATACATGTATTCGGTAAATCTTTGCTTCTCTTTACCAACACTTTGAACATAGGCCTTTCCATTTCTCTTTCTTCAGTTTCATTTGTTCTATTTTTTTTATTTTTAAAAAGAGTTCAGTATCTCAGCTATTTTCAGCTGGGATAATCCAACACACTTCTCATTTGCATGTAAAGTGCAGTCAATGTGAATTGATCAAAACCAAATTAACAGCAATTGGTTCCAATATTTTCCCTGTTTACACATTAGCTTGCTACCTTTAACATATAGATGTATTGAATTCAGCTTAGCAACCTGAGCATGAATGCTGTGGCCTTTAAAGTGAAACTTATCTGTAATTAAAATCATGCACAAGTTTTAGTGGGAATCTGTTTACTACCTAGAAAGAAAGCGGATTCCAAAAATGAATAGAATTTAGCTTAGTAGTTCGTGTGTTTACTTCTGAATTAAATCCCCTAAAATTATGGGGAGGTAGCTTTATAAAGCTTCAGATTATATGAAGGTTATATCTAGTTCTGGGTGGGTTTTCGAAAAAAAAATCAAAGGGTACCCTTCCTGCCCACAACACCATTGACTTCTTTTTTAAGATATCACTACAAACCAATAATAACTCAGTTATAATCATTATACACATTTTTTGCAAAAGTCATATAATAAATATGCATTGAAACTACAAGCTTGCAGTATAAATCATCTGGCACAGTGTTCAGATGACAAGTAATAAGGGCTTTAAAATAAAAACCAAAGCACATATACAGTGGTTGCTATAAGGAAATGATTTATCCTATAGTGTATATTGAATTGCTTATTATAATTTGGAATGGTAATTGCTATGGCTTCACTATACTGTTTAATTGCTACAGTACACTGATATATACCATGGAAGACACTGCAGTAACTGCTGTTGTTATATAACAGCATTTGCATAATCTGCACTGTAGTTTATTCTTATAGTAGATAATACAGTATAGGCAGGAATCAAATTGTTTCTCACCATATTGATTGCAATTAAGAACACAAATATGAATACAAAGATAAGGCTTTTTTCAAGGAATATATCACAGGACAGTCGCAAAATTCAGGTTTATGTTGTTACTGTGCCACTCTCTCTAGGAAAATTATTATCAAAACGCAGCTACTGAGATTCTTGTAGCACAAGTGTAAGACAGAGCCCTGGATCTTCGTACAAAGGTCTCAATTTTCCAGGCCAGATGTTTTTCACAAACACCTGCAGTTAGGCCAGCCTAACCACTCCAGAGCCATGAACAGCAGGATTTGAAACTCTGGTAGAAATTCATCGCCACAGGTGACCAGCACATACCCTTCCCAACACCGCATGATGTTGCAATGTCTGTATGGAAACTGGCTGAGGCTGGGGGTCTCTGTGCTGATGAAATGGCAGTGGAGTCCTATATAAAAAAAACCTTTGACGATACCTTTCCTCCTGGTGTGTTAACTATGTTCAGTTGTGCCTCCTGCTCTGGAGGGACCTTCCTTCACCTGTCCCCAGACACAGGTTCTTCTGCTTAAATTTGGGTGCCTAGAATTGAGTGTGTTGTCCTAAAAACAGGGTTCTTTACCCGGTGTGCATGCAAATGAACCAAATTTAGCACACAGAGATACTATTAATTACAGAGTTGTGTATTTCTGGATGCTGGAATAAAACCAGCATGACAAAAAGAAAAGTAACAGCCATTATATACAAAATCTTACCACTACATGAACACCCAAAAGAGCCTAATGGTTACAAATTTGCATATTGAATACATATTTGCATATTGAATAATCATTTTAGCATATCAGGAACAACGTTCAGCTAAAAGACACTTTATCCAACAGTCTCGAGATATGTGGTAAAGCAAGACTCAACTGATTGTGAGGCTCCAAAATGTCTAAAGCTGCAAGGTCAGTAGTCTCTGTAACTTCTTGATTAGGTGTTTTGCAAGTTACTCTTATCTTTGTTAGAGGAGCAGACTGACCTAAAACTGAAAGAATTTACATATCTTCAGGTTAGCAATTGCTGGCAGGATTCATTCTTTTCAGTCATAATGACTGCAAGTGCATCCCTGCACATGTTACCAGGCCAGAAGGCAGAAGCATATTACCGCAAAAAGAAGGCAACACTGGAGATTTTCCAATGCCAAAGATCAGCCCAACTTCTAGCAGTGATGTCCCCAGTAGTCTTGGTTACTGAGAGAGCCTATAAGGACTGGAACTCATATCCAAGAGAGCTGGGACCAAATTCCAGTGAGCTGTGTAAGTCACGAGCAACCTTTTCATTTGCTTTTGAAATCACATGTTCTCACGGGGCAATATGAAGACCACAAATGTGATATGTCATAAGGAGAAGCGTCCCCATGTATATAAGATGCCATTTTCTTTATTGTTTGTTTCTTTGCCTTAAAAATGCAATGGAAAGCTAAGAAAGGAATTATGGCTGGCCTGTTTCATGAGTGCTTCGGGGAACAAACAAAAGTCATGGATCATAGACACCAGCTATGCTAAAATGCTTGAGCAGATGCCATATTTTGATGGATTTGTTTGTATTTTTGTGAGTGAAAGTAAGCAGTGCAATTTTCTTTGATTTGAGAGATTTGTTGTTTGTTATCCCCACAGATTCTGACAAATAGCTAATTCGTGAAACTAACGTCAAAGTAGCTGAATGTTTGTCTTTAAATTTACCAACTCCTTATTCTTCCACTAAAAAAAAGAACCACACCCACACACAAAAAACCAACCAAACAAACAAAAAAAAACCACACAAAAAAACAACCAACTAACCAAACAAAAAAAACCAGTACAGCCAGTCTAGAATCAGAAAGAAAATCACATCACATCAGACAACCTCAGTAAACAATGGTCAAAACAGGCAATAAGGCTCAGCAAAAAACGTTTGGCAAATATTTGCAAAAAACTACTAACAACTCACTGAATTAAAAGATGCAGTTGGTAACACAGGATTTAAATTATCAGCTCAGCACTGCTGCTAAAAGAAAGGACTGCAAAAAGTTGTCAGGACAACTCACTGTCAGAGCAAGTACCACTTCGCTTTGTGGACTTCTATAGTTTCAAGAAGCAGCTGATGGCAGGGGACATTGATGTGCAATAAATGTAGCATGCAATCACTCTGATTGCTTGTGATCATGACATTTTACAACCACCGCTTCTCTGTCATTTTCTAAAGTATTGTTTTAGAGGGTTGTGACAGAGGCAAAAGAAAAAAAAAATAAAACAAGGAAAAATGTCACCCCATCTCCCTGGACAAGCCAGATTGAAAAATTGTAAAGAAACCAACATGCCTAAGATAGATTCATAGCACTGACACCATACCAGCAAAATCAGAATTAGATTTTGAGATTATCAAAGTAATAAGACCACAGATTCTTTTCACAGGAGTTTACAGTATCTATATACTATATTGAGTGCAGCATCACGAGCTTGTGGTTAGAGCAAGAGCTTGCTGGATATTTTTTTGTTTGACTCTGCTACTGATATACTGTTTGACCTTGAGGTTCAGCCCCCGACTTGTGAGATGGGGATAATAATCCTAACATATTTTGCAGCTGAGTAGATGAAATCTCCGAGACCTCTCTTTAAATGCCTGCAGCCAATAATTAATGCTTCTTACACTTCATTGTTCTTCTTATTTGGTAATGGGAATTAAATAAAATTTCAACTTTTAAAAAAAGTTTCCCTGCACTGACCACAACCCATACCCAGCACAAGCATTACATTTGCAGATGGGTGAATGGAAGTGAACCCCATCCCATCACCGTTTACCCCTCAGCCACGCGATCAAGGTCAGACCACAGATTCAGCCCACGTGCTTGCAGGTAGGTGCTCAGGCAATATCTGAACGTTTCCCATTTTTCATGTATATCCAAAAATATCTTTCAGGCTACATCTACCACCCAACTAAAACTCTCATCCAAGCCTTGTTGTCTCTTCACTTGACTGTTCCACACTCTTTCGTTTGATGTTGGCCAAAGTCTATTGGGAAGACCGGTTGTCTGACGATAGTCACCCTTTCCCTTCCACTCATTTTATGCCTAACAGCAACTTTTTTGACTGTAAAGACTTCTTGTACTTAGCTCCCTCTGTCAAACACGTCTAGTGCCCTATTGCAATACCATCACTTGGTTTTTGTCATCCTGCAGTCTAAGCCATTATCAGCTTCTCCTCCAAAAACATCACGCTTTTCTCTCACTCTTTACACTGTGTAGGTGAGACACACATGGAAAAATACAAAGACAGGCCCTACTTTATTTTCTATCAAATCTTAATTCAGGATGAGTTATTCTGTAGCAACTTTAAACCTAGACGCTTACAGAGGCAGGCAGCAAGCATGAATTATTCCCTTTTCAGCTGAAATTGTCCCTCTTTTCCTGCTTCTCCCGTAAATAAAAACACCCATACATTGTATCCAGAACTAACAAGACTGAGCTCATTTTTCCCTTCAACTACGTCATTTGTTCGTCACTTTTTAATGCTGAGGACAAAGACATGATATAAACTTATCAACCTTAATTTTTATCTGGAAGTTGTAAGAAGGTTTCTAACTAGTGAAGTGATAAAGTTCAGAAATACACCTCCAGCAGGTGATTTTCAGTCAGGGAGTCGGAAACAGGAAACCTAAGTGGTTTCAACTGAATTTTTATCAATTATAAGGGCAATCCAGTGTGCCCATGTGAGCAGAGGAGTGAGTGACCCAGTAGATCTTTAGTTCCCTACTTCGAACATTATTTCTGCTTCAGCAGTCAACAGTGTTCATAGTAACTGATATTCAATGAATTAACCTGCAACTCCAAGCAGAACTATGTTCTCCATGACATATTGATGGATCTTAAGTTTTTCTACCAATAAAACCCTTCTTGTCTAGTGTGGGTACCATACTATCCCACACTTGCTTCAACAAGGCTAAATGTCATTATTTACATACTACATACAAACATACATAGAATAGTTTGGGTTGGAAGGGACCTTCAGAGCTCATCCAGTGCCACCCCTGCCATGAGCAGGGACATCTTCACCAGCTCAGGTTGCTCAGAGCCCCGTCCAGCCTGGCCTGGGATGTCTCCAGGGATGGGGCATCCACCACCTCTCTGGGCAACCTGGGACAGGGTTTCACCACTCTCAGTGTAAAAATTACATACAACATATAAAGCTGTTTCAGCTACCTGCCCTGCAAACACCCTGAACTCTGAGATTCAAACACTTTATTTTGTATATATGACCACCCTAAATGATTTCCATACAGTAAACAATTCCTCTGATGATCTGAAGGAAGTCAACAGAGATGCTTTCACACCTACTCATCATTCCTTTGGCTTCAGGGAAGACCCTGAATCCAGCTCATGTGTGTGTCAGGCACCTATGGTGTAACCTTTGCTTTCATACACATCCAGGCGACTGTGACGTTTTACACCTACAGGAAACATCAGCAATAATACTAAAACTTTCCACTAAAAGTGAGCCAGACAATCTACATTAGAAATTTTCAATATAACAAAAACCTCCTTTTTTGTACCCGAACCCCCAGTGTAGATGCAGTTATACAGATAGAGTACTATATATCCCCTGGGGTGCACCACAAGATATGCTGATAAAACTGCATGTAAACAGAGCAGCACACTTCTTGTAGTATAAATTAGACTGGAGAGAGAGTGACAGAGACCCTATCTGAAAAACTGGGTAAGGTGGCTCCAGCTGCGGTAATGGAGGGTCAAATGTACAGACCAACTCTCAGTGACTCATTCCTAAGGTTATAACTTAGAACAAGAGACATTTTCAAAACCTTTGAAAACTGTCATTTCCTACTGATAGGAGATTCTTCTTGTGTTACCAAAACACAGACCATATCAGAACTAGATTTAAAAAAAAAAAAAAAAAAAAATCCTTCTCAGTTGAAACTTCAGTACACTTTTATTTACAGGGGTTTTTTTATTACCATCTGCCATTGTATTGTGTAAATGAGCTAGTATGAGTTTTCAATTCCCAGAGAGTTCTTTGTTTAATTAGGAGGAACCAAATTTTATAAAAATTATTTCTGGGGCTTGTTTGTCGGAAATCTGGTTTATTGGTCTTTGAGTAGAGTTATTCAAGTAATACACTCAGGCAGCAACTGACATAGGCTCATACGTAATGTTAAATACAATGTTAAACGTAATGTTAAATATTCTTTTGCGTGTTAATCGCTCTGATAATTTCGTATCGTTGAAGAGGGGCAAGCAGGCAGTTTTAGGAAAATGTAAAGTTTAGCTACATCTCTTTTAACTATTTAGTCAAACCCCAAAAGAGAGAATCTCTGAGAATACAAGATGACAGGGACCATTCTGAATTTCAGAATGACCATTGTCACCTCTGATGTGAAGCCTGTGCAGCAACCAAAGCTGGTTCAATTTTCTCCCACACCACTGCCAGTAAAGCTCCTGCTCCCAGACAACCTGCTGCAGATCTGAAGGAAAGCCCTGGACTTCTTGAAGCAGCGACAGATTTACCCTGTTCTGGGTTAAACCAACATTTGGCTGCTGATGGGTTGATGCCTCTCACTTTTGGTCAGCTTGTGCTGCCCACTGAAGAACAAAGAGAAATGCCACAAAACTCTCTTCATGTGTTTCTCACTGTCACCCAGGTGGCTTCATGCATAACCACAGTTTTAGTCGTTTTGGCTTAGAATTCTGGTCTGAAGATGCTTTTGTACCTACAGAAATACCTGGGATAATGCATGATTGCCATCTTTTCACACTCTTATGTCAAAATAAAACTTGTTAAAAAAAGAGTATTCAACATTCACCATGGAATCTGCCATCACATGAGAAAATAGATACACTTAGTGACTTACCTGACATATTAGACAGCATCCACAGTAAGCAGTGAACAAATAATATACAAAGATGTAGTTGAAGCCCAGAAATAGTGAATGACCTAATAGCTTGTGCTTTGCCTGCATGAAGGTGTTTGCGAATAATTAAATAAATGGAAACATCCACAATTCAGACTTTGTCAGATCATTTCAGCCCTGCATTAAAAAGCCATCTAAGTACTCTTGAGGATCTGGGTCTGAGCAAGTTTTCCAAGGTCATACACAAACTCTGCAGCAGTATGAGGAATTAAACCCATGCTGTCCACACTGAAGACAAATACCATAACAACCAAACCATCCTCCCTCTGTAAAAAGAATGTACAACAGGAGTCCCTATTTCCAGATAATACAGGGTGTCACTCTCTGATACACAAGAATATTTACACTTGGGAAAAAAAGAAATCAACAGTTCTTTTGTTTTAACCTTTGTTTTGATCTTGAAGTTTCAATCCAACGTTCTCAGTCTCCAAAATGGAAACAGTAAATTGACATGTCATATAGCTTACAAAATGAGGAGTGTTATCAAAGGCAGGCTGTGTAACTAGGCCTCCTTCAGTACATAAGTACAATTCATATTGTTCCCACCTATTACCAGAGCTTGGATACGTAAAATACGAACCATTCCACAATCTGCATGCTCATTTATATTACCTTTATGTGAAACTTAAGAAATAAAAAATGTTCCATTTCCCCTTCAAGTGTTGCATTTGGTGTTACACAATCCTGTTAGTTGTCTTGGTGAGACCAGGCTTTGCCACATACTTTGCAAAGGAAAAACAGACATTTATCCTTTGGGTGTTTGAGTTCGAAAGTGAGACTGAAACTTCCAGAAAGAAAAGTGATTCCATTTTCTGAGATTTATGACACTACTTGATCCTCAATTTCATGTGAGTTCAAGACGTTTTGGTTCTGGTATGCATATAAAATTTTCTAGTTCACACTGGAGAGGCTGTGATTCCAAATAAAACATTAGCATAACGCAGAAGCATTTTGCAGGGTTTCAATCCAAAGTAAGGTATAAAGTAGACCTAAGGTATAAAGTCAACCTAGGAATTTAAAGCAAAGTAAACTAGTATCTTTGGTGGATATAACCACGTGCTGAAAAAATAATAATACTGACTCTTTTATTTTATTAAAATATTTTTTAAGACTTTCCACTCTGTTTATTGCAATGGGAAACAGAATTGGTCTAAGCTGCTTTAAAGACGTATGCACTTAAGCAAAGATTTAGGAAAACAAAACAACAAACAAACAAACAAT
The DNA here is from genome assembly GCA_013399365.1 of Pampusana beccarii. Classification (NCBI taxonomy): domain Eukaryota; kingdom Metazoa; phylum Chordata; class Aves; order Columbiformes; family Columbidae; genus Pampusana; species Pampusana beccarii. The sequence continues at coordinate 61,381 of VWYH01007335.1, read as the reverse complement.
CTTTTGGAGTTACCTTTAAAATCCGTGTGAAAGCTATTTTTTGCTAAGGGAAGTTTCATATAGTATACAATGCCCATATGCTTCCACAGTTGATCAAGACTCTAAGAAAGAGATTTCTTAATTTTGCTGAAAGTAAAAATGCCATCAGCAGTAATTTGCAGGAAAATCACTAATCCTCTAAAAACAAAAAACAGCACTAAATTAAATTTTGCTGTTTAAATGATATTGACAATTCTGTAAGTGAGATCAATTTTTAAAGTTGGCATCAAAATGGATCCCACTTGTTACCCTGATTTATTGACAACAGCTTTACATATTCTTGCTTACAACAGTGAAAACAGCAATTTAATTTGATCTAAAAAGTCCCCAATTTCAGTAGATTTTTTGTAGTATTTAGATAACAATTTATTCTGAATATTGGTCTGTCCGACACTTGATGGAATGAGGAGTGAGGATGTGCCGGGAAGCCTCTCCAAGCCATTTCAAGCAGCCTTTTAAGAAGCTATCCAGCAAGGAAGATTAAACATTAGCTGATTACCGACAAGTAATTAACAATGTCAACGAAACACAGAAACTGAATTAATAATAATTATATCATCAACACGCTGATCATCTTGTAGAGAATCCCAGGGAAGAGGAGAGGTTAATTACTCACTGCTAGCAGAACAGCAGGAAGTCGACCGCAACCATGCCTCTGCATGGTGTTAACTGCCAGGCAGATAATTAATTAACATCATAATTGTAATGCAGGCAGCATGAAAATATTGAAATATTACTTCATTTCCATTCTATTACCTATCCTGCACATTCTATAACTTAGAGGCTGGAACTACAAAGATTTGTTGTAGCCAGACTCCTGGGTCATGTGGCTTTGACTTTATTTTCCGTTAGAGGTCTATAAGGAATGACTGAAGGGTTTGGGCAGAGGACAAAGAGCCAGGAGGGATTTGGTTCTGATACAGACTTCTCCTGTCTTGACGCGAGAAGTTCAGCATGATTCAAGAAGACTTGTGGGTGTGCGCGTGGCTAATGGGAGTTACACTGTCAACCATTTCTTCCAAAACAAAGAAAATCAACAAAAGATTTGGAAAATATATTAAGTCACATACTTGAACGAAGCCCCAAGCAAGACTTCATAGAGGTCACCTGTTATATGTGCCTTGCACTACCATGCTGAATGTCATGAGCTTCAGCTCCTCTGAAGGTCATTCTGCTGATCCCTTTCTTTGGGTGCCCTCTCTGAGAGAGATTCTTCTTCCATGACAAGTTGTTTGTCTTGAAGTAGGAATGCTTGCAGTCTTTACTGTGTGGTCTACAGGATGGCATGCCACATAAGTGGAAGCAGTGTTTACTGTTCTGGTCAATCTTATCCAGGACAGACAAACTCAAACATCCTTCCTGTTTGATCAGAGGGAAGAAAGAGAGACTAAAGGGTTTTGTTCCATGCAGAGTAGTAATGAAAGACAGAGATGGGCTATGGTCGTTGGATATTCACTAGTTGGACATCCACCGGTTGGACATCAGAAGAAAATCTCTACATGTCAGAAAGCTACTCTAAATCTCACGGTAGAAACTGAGATAATGAAAGCAACCACTTTGTGAAATAGAGCTCGGTACACTGATTATGTGACATGGGCAGGGATTTGATTTAGTCAACTAAGATGTCCCTTAGTGTTCTATGTTCCTGTGAAGAGACAGAAACACTTTTACATGCCCAGCTGCCCCACTGAAAAAAATTACAGCACTTTGTGTCCAAAAATATATGTTCTACAACCATGACCTTCTGAGTCTTTAACCTGGTGAAAACAGACCACCTCTACTGCCATAAAAAAATAAATCTTCTTCAAATCAGAGGAGAGATAGGTGCATGCAACTGATTTGCCAAAGCTGGTCTCATTTTCCCAGTTTCTGCCATATTCAAATATTTAAAAAAAAACAAACCAAACAGAACCAGAAGCACAAGTTGAGAAAATGATGGCTCCATAAAATGCCCAGGGAGAACCAGAGCAAAAAGTCACCATTACAGGAAACAGGGTTGCTGCTGGAGTAGGTTTAGCTGAATAGTGCACAAGGAATCTGGCTAATATTCCTTCAAAATCATGTGTCCCAACTCTGATCTTCTTGAAAGTAAATAACAACATAAGAGAAAATGTGCAAAGGCAGACTTCCTTGATCAAGAGATATTGACATTTGATCATCTCTAAAGTTAAATTCCATTTTTTAAATATTTGAGGCCCTGAAACAGAGTAGTTTTGAAAGAGGCACAGTTGACTTAAAATAAGCTTACCAGAAACAGATCATATTAGTGTCTCATGGGGAATGCCCTGAAAGAGTTTCGGTCATCTATACCATGGACAAAATTCTGTTTATCACTCAAATTCACTACATATTGATAACATGCCATGTATTCCATGTTTGTGCAGTTGGCTGTTTGCAAAAGGAACTTTGCACTATCAGTCTGGCAGAAGAACAGGCTGGTGATTATGCCTAGGATGTGGTGGACACATCATCAGTTAATTCCTAGGTTTTACATGGCCATTCTGTATATGGCCTTTCTCTATATGGCCTACCTGCAATATATGCAAGATTGTTACACCATTTAAGCTCCATCTGTACCTGCAGAGCAGTAGAAGCCTTACCTGAAAAAGTATAAATAAGTTCATTAAGAGTCTGAAACACGTTGTAAGAGGGAACAAGTATTACAGTAGATAACTTTCCTCAACACACCTTGAAAAGAGAGGGACAATTACTCTTGCATTTTGGTCAACATTCTCCTCTCTTTGTAACACAGAATCTAGCACACAGGCCCTGTTTGTGACCTCTTCCCTCTTATAAAAACGCTTGTGCGGTCACTACACCATCAATCTTTTAGTCATAACCTTGACAAGAACTCGGGGACTGACAGGAGCTGCATAACACCGAGTCCTTTTCCATTCTGCCTATGGTCAGTTCTTATTTCAGTAAGTAGCTAATGAACTTCTCACTGGAGGCTATAATTGAAGTATTAAGTGGGTATATTAAACATCTGCCAACATTAAAAATAGGAGAACTGGTTCTTATTTGCACTATAATAAGTCAAGGGTAATCTTACTGCCTTATTTAGACTTTCTCCAATGCTAACGTAGAGTGAGAGCATTAGAAGAGCCAAGACCTACATGGCCAGCTGCAATCACTTGGTATGTTTGCTACTTTCACACACATCCGTATCCTCATGAGTACAGGTAGGACTGTAAAACTCAGATCACACCAAGTACAAGAGGAGTGCAAAATGCAAAGCATCTTTAAATTCCTGTATTATTGCTTTAATTTCACTCATAATTAATGAAGATGATTTTTACTGTGACAATATGATAATAATTAAATACAACACCAAAGGACCTTAGGCAGGGTTTGACACTCCTTATTCTGTGGCCTAAAGAAATTAATTCAGCATTTAGAACAAATGACAGACGTATTTTATGGATAAATGTAGCCAAGAGTGTGAGTGAGACACCTTATATTGATGCAAGAATAAAAAAATATTGTTCAGCTTCCAACTATTCACAAACATCAAAGTCAAATCAGCCTTCTGATGACTCAGTCAATGATAACTCAAACTATACAAATGACAAAGAGTTAACAGTTCATCTGTACTAAAACATTCAGTTGTATTATAAAAACTATTTAGATATATTCACATCTGGGAAGGCTTCCTGTCAGTTTATATCAGCAAGGCATGCTGGGAACATCCATAAACAGTGCCACTGCCTATGGTGTGGTGTGCAGCTCACACATCTTTCTGTTTTCTCCCATGATAAACAGAACCACGTATGTTTGTGTGGAAGAATGACTTAAAAATATAACCGTTTCTTCTAGGAAATTACATTAACTATTCCTTTCTGTACCCTCTTTCCAGCAGAAACGTGGGAACAGCAGAAAGAGATACAAGAAATTATTCTACCTCTAAAATAAACATCTGCAAATGCCACCTTCTGCATCTTTTGCATTTCCACAAGTAGAACTTTAATATGCCATAATATGTAGTGTAAATACAAAAACAGAAACAGGGAGATGCCAGCCACTTTAGCCTGCATCACTGATGCACACAGTTATGTCCAAAGCACCTCTCCCTCTTGATTCACTTAAATGGAAACAATGCTGCAGTAACGAATACATGTATCTCAAATGATGGAGAGAAGATACATTCACATGTACCTCATCGTACAAAGCTGAAGAAGACATGCATGAATTGCAGTGAATTTTTAGGAGTCGCTGTCTGGATACTGTAGCCCACAACTATTTTAAACACTACAGTGGGGTGTCTAAGGAGTTCTGTGAGGTTTTATTGTTGGCTTTTCTTTCAAACATTAACTTCTTCACAGACTCTGGGCTTGAGTAGTCCTGAAGCCCTTCCTTATTATCTTTTTTCCTTACACATCCTGTATTTCACGTGTGTAAAATGTGGGAATTTCTTTTAATATAGAGCTGATCAAATGTGGGTAAAATTGCCAGTGTAAGTCAGGTAGGCTAAATCAAGACCAACAGAGAGTGATTCCCAGAAGGAAGCACATCATAGTGTGATGAGTTGATCTTTAATGATATGATTCCATATTGAACATTTCAAGTAAATTCACCCAATTACATCAAAAGACATTGCTTACTGTATTAAAGGTTTTGTTAATCTCAGTGTAGAAAGGGTGGTCTGAAATGCAGCCACTAGATAATTAAAATTAGAATGCTATAGATGGCTACTAGATTGCTCGTTTTATATAACAAATTGAAACCCTAATAGGAAAACTCATAATATCAGCCCTCTTAACATTAACAACTACCATGATTAACAATGATACTCACAACTCATTTTTCATTAAAGACTATGGGCAGAGATAAGCTTGTTTATATAGACTAGCTTTTGAACCGATGAGCTATTTATCACTTAGAAAGCCATGAAAGGACAGAACAGCACCCAGCAATTAAAACTTGCAAAGTGACCTTGTGACAGTGAAAGACCCACCTTCTGAAGCAACAGTAAGGCAATTGTTTTAAAATCAGTTAGAAATGGAAAGTTCATTTGTTGGTTTGTTAAATCATATATCTTGGCCTCGAAGTGACTGGAGTGTCTTGCTGCACAGAAGGGCTCTCATACAGGTGCAGTTTTTCCAGCGTACACCACAAATCAGAGAAGTGAAGTTTTAAGAGATACCAGCTCAAAAAAATGGATGCGCAAAGGATCAGTAACGCTTTATATTAAAACAGCAAATAAAGACACAAGGTTTCACATAGGTGTGTTCATAGAAAAGATCGAAGCATATGCCGTGTACGCACTTCAACTTGATATTCCAGTAAATCCTCATTTTCCTGTTCTTATTTTGGGTACCCTGTCTCATTGCTATAGCCTCTCATTACTCCTCCCAGACTAAGCATTTGTGAAGAAGAAAGTCTTGTATTTACCTGTCACAAAAAAAATAGCACAGCTACATCCTGCTCCCAAGGTCTTGCGACTTTTCGTAGGTTCAGTTGGAGCGCTGTGGAGTCAAGATAATATATGTATTAAAAGAACAGGAAAATAGCATTAAAGTAAAAGGAACAGGTCTTTCTAAAGATGGAAAAAACAAGTCAGGTATGTCTAAACTGTTCAATTCAGGTATCTAATATTTGCCAGGTATTGCTTAAAGATTAGTCATTTCAGTCATGTGTTGTAAGGTATGCTCAGAAAGAGTACAGTATAGTATTAAAAGAGACTAAAAAATAGTACAAAATTATCACAAGATATCCTTGCTGGAAATGATTCAAATAGCTATTGAGACGGGAAACATGCTTTTAAGAACAACATGCATCCACCCTAGTCTCACCATTACAGACCTAAAGAAATAAAAGAAAAAGAAAAATTAGAAGCAGCTTTGCAAAATGACTGGTTTGAAAGGTAATATATTTATATGCTTAAGCAGCCTTTAATTCACATTCAGGAGAAAACCGGATTTTTATTAATCAAATTAATTTACTATCCAATTAAAAAGCAAAAATGAACATGAAAGCTTTATCATACCAGCTACGTTAGAAACACACATGCCTAGGTATACTTACACGCTACATTTAGAAAAAAAATGAACTATCTGTCCACAGGTAACATATGTCTCAAGAAATTTTCTTTATTTTACTTTGGAAATAAATTAGACATAAGAAATTCGCTTAGTAGAAGAGTGAGAGAGAATCAGACTGCAGCCTTCAAGAGCAGAGATGATAGGTTGTGCTTCTTTCAGCTTCTCCATTCTTCCAGTATCAATTGATTCATTGTGATGTGCTTCTGAGCAGTGAGCACAAGCTAACTAAACATAATTGATATACACTACCATTATTTCCCCATGGCTCCTCCCATTGCTATGTTTTTTTCAGCAGCTGTTGATAATACCTACAACTGCTTCATGGTGCATAACTCCTTCCATCCCAGAACAGCTTGCAAATTCTGGATAAATATCTGAGAGGGTTACCATAGGCTGGTAGGAAAACATGTTATGTGCTTGTGGAGCCAGGGCTCCATTGAAGGTGGTGACAGACCTATCACGAGTCATGTTCTGCTGCCTGGACATCAGACAGAATCCCTTCACACTCCCTGCTGCAGCTATTTCTTTGGTAAAAACATTTTACAAGCCATGATTTCCCAGTAACCACTCTTACGATCCCAGCTATTGCAGTATACATACGTAAGCCTGAACATTGTTTCCCATAAGGAAGGTAATGGTTAATCTACTAAACGGTGTTGTCCTTCCTTGTCAGCGGATAATGCAGGGTCCAGCACTGTGTACTTCACCAAAAACCCAGCCCAACATTTGTGAGGAGATAGCATATTTGTATGTGTATTCATGCAAAACCACAGGTTTCACTTATTCAGCTTGTCTGCCCTCCTGCCCAGCCTCCTGCATTTACTAAAAGAAGAAGGATAAGAAATCACTCTGGCTGTGGGGTCTGAAGCAGAAAATGAGTAAATAATAATCCTGGCCTTTCTCTAATACAACTGCTGGTGCAATGAAAGCAACAGCCTTTTAGGTCAAGCCTACTGATTATAACTTCTGACATGTCCAGAGCCTGTGGTGCCCCATAGGTGCACTTACTTGCAGGGTAGGTGAGTGTCAATCCATGAATTATGCTGTTTGCTTTTGCAGTGAAGATATCAGAAAAGATTATAGATTCCCTCCTTTCAGGGGGTCTTGAGGAAGCTCCCAGAAAGCTCTGATATCAACAAATGCAAAGGCATTCCCAAACTAAGGGCTTGCAACTTTAATGCATGTTTCCAAAACTGACAAGGTGGACGGAGGTCTGAGAATTGATGAATGGCTTGAAGTTCTGCATGCTTCAAGACCACATTAGAAAACAGACTCTAGATTCAACCAGCGGAAAGCACCTTTCGCATATTTATCTCTTCCGATAACAATTAATTTCAAAGCCTATGTGGGTGAAACTTGCAATCCCAGTTCCAGGGCTGTAAGTCAAAACTAACTCCAGTAAAGAAACTGGAGTAATCATAAGCTCACACCTGGAGAATCCATCAGCAAAATCTGACTGAGCAGATTTCTCCTGCTGATAATGTCAGACGAGGAGGAAGTGAAGAAGAATTGTTAGGCTTGAGTTTGTTTCTTTTATAGAAGCTTGCAAGCCTGTTTTGGTAAATCAAAGGGTAGATGGGAATTTAATAATGATTGACACATAAATGGCAGTCTCTTTAAAGGAAAGTGATACATCATCTGCACTCATATATCATGTCATACTAACGATACCAGATGCACTTTAGATATACTTATCTAGCTAGAAAACATTGGAAATATTATTTATATTCAGGTTTTTTTGAAAGTGAGTTTTAAAACTGATCTTTTGGTGATATATGTCTACATCCCACCAATTAAAGTGTTCAGATAGCTTTTAGGACCCAGATAACTGAATCACAAAATGACTTTGCTTGGAAAGGGACCTTTGGAGGTCACTTGTTGCAACTCCCTTCTCCAAACAGGGTTGGCTTTGAAGTTCGCGTGGGTTGTTCAGGGCCCTGTCTAAGGAAGTTTGGAATATCTCCAAGGACAGATACACTACAACCTTTCTGAGCAACCTGTTCTAGTTTTTGAACACCATCACTGTGAACTGTAATTGAATTTTTCCTTGCTACCACTTGTGTCTGTTACCTTTCATCCTTTGCACATCTCTGAGGAAAGTCCGGCTCTGTCTTCTCTACAACCCCCAGTAGCTGAAATCAGCAATAATATCGCCATTCATCCCTCTCTTCTCCCAGCTGAACAAATCCAGCTTTCTCACCCTGTTGTTGTATGGCACATGCTCCAGAAGATCCTTGAGATCGTTGAGTGTGTTCAGCTGTTACAGGCGCTCACACACCTCGGGACTTAGCCCGAGTTAGGCCTTAAAGGGTGAAGAAGGACTACAAAATACAAGTAAGACACATGCGAATGCAGAGATTCAGCTGCCCAGTCTATGCTCTGAGTACGGTTCATGAATAATAAACTGAACAGCCTTGAGATAATACACCCAAACTTTTCATTTGATAGGACCTAAAATACCCTGCTCTTCAGCCAGTGCCTCACCCTGAAGCAAATGCACGATCTGCTACACCACTATACAAGGAGAAGGCAGTCGGTACCTACTCCGGTTCTGAGTTAAAATAATCTTTAAAGTGTATTCCCCCTGCTCCCTTTCTTGGAAAGAAATTGAAGTTTTAGGAGAAGGTCAGTTCAAGATTAGTTCTTCTTTAACAAAGTGAATAAAACAACCTAAACCCTGATGTGGGCAAGATTAACACTCACTTTCAATGTCTGTGCTTTCTGCCATTGAACGTAGGCTTCATGTTCTCTGGTGTGGATCTGTCCTGTGAAAAGTTACCCTCCATGTAAGTTATGCTTTGCAAAGCTTTTAGCTCAGACTCCAAGGTCTCCTACAATAGCAAGGTACAGAAACAGGCCCTTCTCAGTCTCACACTTTACAGGACTTACCCCTGCTCATCCAAATGGATGGTCAGAAGGGGAAAGAATGGAACCCAGTTTTCCTCCTTTCCAGTGCAACCCAGTAACCATAAAGCACCAACAGAAAAATCAGAGAGGCAAATTAAGGACATACAACTAGACAGGCACCTGTTGAAAATTTAAATCCAAAGAAATATAATTTTTCTCATTTCTGCAGTTATTTTCCCGAGACAGCTTGCTCTGAAATGTGAAAGGATAATAAAAAAAGTCAAGTTCACATTCTTTGTTTAGAAGGAAATGAGGAGTGAAAGTGGGAAAAGAGGGGAAGTGTTAATGGAGAGAACAGCCACTATGATTTGGAAACTGTGTATATGTACAGATATTTGCATAAGCAGCAAATATGCATGTACATCTGAGTGATAGCTTATAGATACGAAGATGAGACAATACACATAAAGATACGCACTTTATGCTTGTAGACCTAAAGCTTCTCAGGTTCATTTTCCTGGATCTCCTTATTTGTGATTTATTTCTGAAGACTAAATTAAGTTTTTAAGTAAACAGTTTCAGTGTAACAAGCTAATCTGGGAACTATGTAACTCATTTCTCACTCTCATAGATAGGGAAAATATTCAATTAGTATTCTGTCCATGTTAATTTTTAATTTAAAGCCTTTAACCAAAGTACAATGGACTTTTGACATATAAATGTTAAAAATTAAATTTCCTGAGTTCATTATCTGATAATTAGAACTAAATAACATCTTAACTGAGAGACAAACCCCACGCAAAGCAAGTCAGTTCCATTTAAGATTCCATTAGAAAAGTGTTTGAGCTAGTATGTAATGGACCATAAAATTTAATTTGGAAATGATATTACCAAAAATGATGGAATGATACCAGTCACAAAAGGACATGTAGGCAGCCCTCATCTTTTCATTTGGCATGATGTTCTTCTATTGATTGTGTAGAATTAGAAAGGAATTACTTAATATTGCACAGAATAACATATGTAGGTTTTTTTCCTTTTCTCCAGTGCCTCAGTATTTAAAAGTCAGAATTGACCAGTGTAGCTCCATGTAATTACAAAGATTTCCTTATCTTAGCCTATTTGCTGAAGTCATCCTAAAGAAAAGGTCCCCTAATCCATTGGCTGTCTCATATCTCATTTACATTGGTGGTAATCCCCACCCTATCTCAGCATTTAGGTAATGACTTTGGGATTAAATTGCACTTCTTGCAATTCTTTACTTTCAAATCTCTGCAACATATCAGCAGGGCCTGGCTGAATAGGGCTGTCAGAGGACGGGTAATGCAGCCGGGTAGGTAAGGCCTCTGACTTGAAAGTGAAATTAACTTTCTTCATAAAAGGGCCTTAAGAAAAGAAAACCTTGACTCCGTGTTGCAAAGTATCTTAGGGTGTTATAAAAAGATGCCAGGATTAAGTTATATTAAGCTTTCTAAACCAGTGTATTTAGTGAGTTTTGCTGCATTTATAGCTAAGGTGGTTTTAGTAAGTAATTTTCAGATAGTTATCAGTCTCTAAAGACCTGCAAATGTCAGGTGTATCTTAAATTTTGCCTTATAAGAACTTGGAAGAGTACTGCTCTGAACCACTAGCATCACATCATTAAATTTCATTTAATATATCACATTCAGTGAGCAAAAATCTGCTGTTTGTTATGACCTTATATTGAATGTTAAAAACAATTAATTGAAGATTAACAGCTTAGGCCCAAATTCAACCAGGTATCTAAGTACATTTCTAATTTTAAGCATCCAAATAATTTTACCGAGGTCAAGACACAGAAAAATGTATTCAAAATTAAGTGTAGATTCAACTGTCTTCCTTAATTCAGACTTCAATAAGAAATTTGCCGTGACAAAGCCATCTTTTCTATCTGTTGCAAAACCCCACAATTTTGTAAAATACATGCATATATTGGTGAGATAAAACTGAATTATATTTATAATTATGGCTATGCTATGAATATGAATATAGTGTCGTATATAGACGTTGTTGCATAAAGCTCCATTAAAGAAAGGCATTTTTATCTACTGAACTCAACATTTCTAAGTCCTTAAACTGCTTTGCTTTTCAAATATTTATTTACTCACATTTCATCTTTAAAACTTCAGCTGTTTACAAGATTGGAACAATATCTCGTTTTACCCGATTAAGAGCGTCTTTTCATCCAGTTCACCGAGGTGTTGTAATGCACCTCATACCAAATGAGAGATTTGATGTTTAGCAGATGGATCATGATACAGCAGAGGATATACCTTTTGCCATCGCTCTGAAAAACCGTCCAAGGCAGCCAAATATAAATCACTTGAGGAATCTGAAGTCATATATGCTCTTTGCCTCAGCAGCTGCATCCTGCAAAGAAGCCATCTGCACCAAAATCAGGGCCAACAGACACACGCCCTGTCCTCTGCTGCTGAAGCCACCATCTAAGAAGACCACGTTCAGAGGCAGCTCAGGAAGAGACACCTCACCTGACCCCTGTGTTGGCCTTTTGTGCATATATCTGAAGAAACAAGCCTTTTACAACATGTAAGTACTTTCTTTTTCCACAGGAGCCAAGCCTTCCCATTAGATCATACTGCACACGGAATATTGGAAGATAAGTCAGTTTTATGGAAAAAAAAAAAAAATTAACCCCATTATTATTATTAACTGTTAACTATTATTAACTATAAGCTATTAACCCCAAAGATACCACCTCTGGCATGACAAGTCCCTAAGTCAGATGGTCACAGCATTTCCTAATGTGATCACGCATTGTCATTGTCCTCTTTTATCCTCTTCCTTAAACACAGACACTGATCACCGCCAAGGATGGGACATTACCTAGTTGGGCTTTTTGTCTAACCCACTCTGGTCATATTAATACATATAACCATCGTCACCTTTTTACCATAAGTACAACAAATAAATGTCATAAACATTCAGACTAAGAAAGAATGTAAAATCAACATGATTTTGCAATTAATTTGGCTGGCTGTTAGTAAAATCAGGACTGGCTGACCTGCTTGGCAGTAGGACTATTTCCAAAAGTACAGAAGTTAGTATGGGAAGATCTCATGCAGCCAATAGCCAAGCATTTCCATACAGGCTCTTTTATTCTTATTAATTAAGCACTTAGAGGTGAAAATAGTTTTACAAGGCAATAGTGCATGCACTCCCAGATATATTATTTCAAACCACCACTTTAGTATACTGCTCTCATGGTTACCTAGGAATCACGGAGACTTTTTTTTTAAACTACTTCTTTGAGTAGGAAATCAAATTTTTGCCTTACACACTGCTCAAAGGCAGCATTAACAAACACTACAGATATTTAGTAAGTAGTGATGCTCCATCAGGACAAAGAAAAAAGGTAAGACAAGGAATGTAATAGGAAGCCATATTAAATTATAATTAAACTTGTCTTTGTTTATACTCATGGTATCCTTACAAACGGCTGTAATCCCTGTGTTAAGAGACTTCTGAAATATGTAACAAACTCAACGGTGTAAACAGGGCCAAGTAGCCCTCACTCCACAGAGTCCCCAACACAGTAATATGGCATCTCAACCCCACGCAGATACCATGAGGAGCTGAGGGCTGGCGTAAACCCTGCAGAGGAGACCATGCCTTCCCCACCTGCCCCCCGCAAGCCCGTCATTCATCTGGAAAAGTGAGAGGCTTTGCCTTCCCATCCCCATCCACATCAGGGCTTCGTGCACCAGGAGAAGTCAGTGATTCACTTTGAAGAGAAGCTGCATACTCTAATGGTTACCAGAACCACTGGAGTTGGGCAAGCTGCTGAGTGTAAAATTGTCAGGCCATCTATGGTACGCAAGACCGTTAACACTGAATTAACTTTGTGCTTCGAGAACCTCAAAGATATGTGAATGTCAACGTCCTGTATTTAGAACTAAAAGAACTAAAATATCTGAAGTTCTGATGTTTAGGTGTCTTTGAAGAGCACATCATTCACCTGGCATAAAGATCATCTTCCCACTGTGAAACAAAGATAGTGTAAAGCTTCCCTTACCAGCTGTTGTAAAATAAAGTTCACATGTGTTTGCAAGAATGGAAAATTCTTGCAAGTGATGTGCACATTTTTTTACAAATAATATTTGAAAACATATTCTTAAAAGGCACACCTAAGACAATGCACAAAGGCAACTGTCATTTCTGCTACAAACTCTATAGATAACAGAAAACATTAAGCACATAATGACTCAAGCGTGCTATACTATGAGTGTTTAACCCATTTCACATCTCCTTGCAGTCTTTTTCATACACTTGGCTCTGTGGTTCAGCTCAGTTGTATCCAATGATGAGTGATAATTGAAAGCCCTCCTCCTGCCATTCTCCAGAATGATACGGAAATTAATTCTTGTACACTGCACATTGCATACACCAAGGGAAGTTGACCCTTTCAATTTACATACACTATAGGGGCCTGCTATCACACTGCAGCCAGCAAACAGCTTCTCTTATCTAGGAAAGACCCTCATTTGTTATTTCTTGCTGAATACACCCACTCCCATTATTTCTGTAATTCTTTGCAATAATAGACCTTACCCTAATGAAACCCGCATTATGAGAAGGTTATAGTCCTGACCCAAAGACGATTAGCTCTGTGCCTTGTTATTGCTACATATGTAATTGTATAATTGATTTTAAAATTTACTTTTGTGTCCTCAAACTATAAAGCAAGCAGCCCATTAAGGGGGAGAAATATAATTAATATATCTATTAAAGCGGGGCAGGATATTATTGCAATTTTAGGATTATGCAAAAAGAGTACACATAAAACCAAGGAAGAAATACTAAAGTTGAGATTCGTATCACGCTTCACTTTAAGTAACTTATGCAAAGGATGTACATTTTCAGTACACAACAAACAGCTCAGACACAGCTCTATAAGATGCACCTGGTAGGTAGGGATCCAGTTTTATGACAACTCTTCGAAGTCACATGGGCAGAGTATTCTGCAGGCCTGAGCCTTTGTTAGTCTGTGCTAAGGAAGCCATGAAAATCTTTGTTTCCACATTATTTATTTCTATATGTGTGCTTGACTATACATCTCACACAATGTGGATATTATTCCCCTTGGACAGTAGATACATGCTAGATAATTGACAATTCATGTTACAATAATTAAATATTAAATAAATAAAAGCATACACAGCACCACGTACTTTTTAACTCAAAAGTATTTTTTTCCACATTTATGCCTAGTCCTTACTGTCTAATCCTCTGACAGCTTCCCATCATCTAAAGCAATCTGAGTCATGCAAATCCCTGCATTGTCTTAGGTATTAAGATGGTGAGAAATTCTCTCTTCAGACCGAGCACTGCACTGCACTAAAGACCCTGCCTGTGTGCAGGTGTAAGCCCACCAAGAAATGTGGGCTTTCACCATGCAATAGTCCTATCATCACTTGCACAGTGGCAGTGTAGACTAGACTGGGACCTCCTCAAGGTAGGTTTTGCTCTAAGAGCTTACAAACCAACAGAAAAAAAAGACCTGGCAGTGGGGAAGTGGGAGAGAAAACATCAGCTAATGAAGCCTTTCTGAGGCCACTTCAGTGTCATTTCCCAGGGAGGTACGTCAGGGAAATCCAGATGACTAGGACACAGCATTCAAGTCTGATTTAATTGATGGGATGTGTGGCAGCTGGCTTAAACACATTTCTTATGAACTCACTTGGTACCAAAAATGTCATTTCGGTGGCCTCCCTCCCAGGTTCTTGCATTCCTTCTGTAGCAGCAACTCAGCACCTCATGCCTGAGATGCTGCAGCAGAACAGCCAGAGCCCTCAGCAGCAGGGGTTCCCTTTCTGTAGCCAAAACACAGGCACCTAGTGTTGTTTCAAATGACCCACATGTCCCCCAGATGCTGGTCTGGATGGCAGTGGATGTCTCCTGGGTCCAGCACCAGAGCTGGCAGGCACTCATGGCTTCCCTGAAGATGCCTGAAGCAGCACAATTACTTGGGAGCAGTTGTGTCATGTCCCAAGCAACTATCTGACAACAGCAGTGAGCTTCCGTCAAGGAGTTATTGACTCTGAGGGTGACATTTATCTCATCATAGGTTGGTGTCAACTGCAAGTGGTGGATCTACACCATACAGTTTGCTCTGGAGGCTGAGTCCATCCCAAAATAGCTCCATGTCCTACAACTACAAAAGAAAACTTGCACTTCCTAAATTAATGGGATTGTGTCCAGTAACTTCTGCTTCATCTGGTTCTGGTTTAAATATATTATATTCAGAAGCCAGGGCTTTTCCTCATCTTTAGACAAGTCCATATCCTCACTCAGAATTACTCATTATCAGAGAACAATTTTACATGGACATGCCTCTATTGAATTGGATTTGTGAGATAAGTTAAGGAAAAGGCAGTTGTGTAATTTGCACACAAAGTGGTTGGAATTGATCTAAAACAAACCTTTAACTTTCAAACTGGTTTAAATGGGGAAAGGACCATTGGATAATTACATCATTTAACACATTGATTATCTAAAAGTCAATTCTAATGATTTCAGAAATAGAGGGCATTGTGCTTTCCCTATTTTTAAGAAAAGATTTTTGCTCAGTGCAGAGAAGTAAATGGTGAATTTTTTAAAAGAGACAATACAGAAGAGCTGAAGAAAACAAAAGTTTCATTATGCCAAACAGGCTTATTTCACAAAAGCTAAAAAAAAATCAATGGGACACAATTAAATAGGGTGCATTTCCTTTTACAGTACAACAAAGTAAAAGAAACTTAAATGACCCCTGTGTATTCAGAATATATAATTAAAGATGTAGTTTGTATGGTTAATCTGACCACATCTAAATTTACTTCGAATTTATGCAACCTTTTTCTTATATTTAATAGTTGTCATTTGATCATTAATTAAAATGTGCCACACTCAAAGCCCAAAGATTTTTTTTCTTTTTTTCTAGTTACTTATATTCTATCGTATTTCTCTGTTAATGAGAATACAAAATATATGAATGTGTCATAACAACATTGATAATAATATTTTGCATTTATGTAGGACTTCAGACCACTGAAGGGCAAACTCTTACTCATATGGCTAGCCAAGTGGGATTCTTTGCATACATAATTGAAAACTGAATTTTAGCCCCAGATCTCAAGACACTTAGAACCCACTATAATAAAAGTTGCATTCATTTAACTGAAGGAAGGTTCTTAAATCAATTTAGTCACACCACTGCAAATCCACGTGGACAATCTTAAATCAATTTGAACCTGGCTTATTTCAATTTGGCTTAATTCAGAAAGAAATCAATTTAAGCTGAAGCAATATATGCAAGGTTTACATTTATGTAACAGTTTGCACAAAAGCATTTGCAGCAGTTTAAGCAAATCAACTTGGAAAGTAACTTTAGGTTTTGCCTACACCAGTGCAGAAATACTGGCAGCTCTGCACTTCCAATGTAGTTTTAAGGATACCAGAGAAATTTTGCTTCTTAATGATACAGTAATTTCATTTTGAATAACAAATAATTGTTAAGCTTAAATTCTGTTTTTGTTGTGTAATGGTTTCCATCGACTTGGTTAGGTCTGCCTAGGCTGCGTACCTTGCACTCTGATGGGCACAGCTATAAGTTCACAAAAGTCTACTTGGTACATTTGGCCTTAAATAAATCTGTGTAGCACGTAAAACTGAAAAGGTGTCAGCTTTTAGTTCCCTCATAACATTTCTAGGAATTGTCTCAAAGTTCTGGAGATTAAATCGAAGACAAGGGACCTCATAATACCAAGTAAAGTGGCCCTTTCTGAGGCAACAAGAGGTTCATACAAATGCTGATTCTGGAAGAAATTCAGAACTTGATAAGTCCATTTTAGAGGTATTACTGTATCTGGAATTCAGAAATGCTGTATTTCTGTAACATCTTCCGAGTGGTGTGATGTTTGGGTTTCCTTTAGCTGGCTCTCAGTTGAGTTAAGTAGATACAGCCAAATTTATACAAAGGGGTAAATCAGCACTGCAAATTTTCAGCTTGAAATTGTCATGCAGTCTCCCCATTCTATTAAAACACAGTTATCAGAGGGACCAGATTCTCCCAGTCTTTCTTGGACTAAACAGCAAATTATTGAAGATGAAATCAGTGAACCCCATAGTATAGAGGGTGCTTGTAAGAGTAAATAGGAACATGAGATCTTGGGTTGATTTTCTGTTAGACTGGTAGATTTTTTTTGCAGCGTAAATATGTGCCAGTTCATTAGGGGGAAAATGACTCTCCATAACCTGTCCCCTCTGTGTAACTGTACATATGTAGACAAGCAGTCAGCTATCACCACACTGAGATAAATGCCTGCAGGTAGTAGAAAGAGCTTCTTTGAACCAAGGAACATTTTTTCGAAGTGTAGTTAGACATTCCTTTAGATACTGGAAATTTAAAAAAAATAAATTAGTCACCATTTACTTTGAGAACATTGTGCCTGCCATGTTTAAAGCTTTTTTTGAAAGAATTAAGGTCCTGTCAAAAATCCAGTTTTCTTGGTAGAAAATGAATTAAAACTGCCCCTTTCTAATTTGGCAGTCAGTTCTGACCTTGCTGAAGAAATGAAAAAAAAATTCAGATATACAGAAAATAGGAGATGTTCCTTGATGTCATAAGATCTTAACTCTCCTTCTGTCTATCTTTTCATGCTATGTTTATGAGTCAGAGGGTTTGCATTGGTCTGATACGATAGGTCTTTGTGCTGTTGGCATAGAGATGAAGTTCTCTGTTGCTCACATTGCCAATCCATTTGCTTCAGGAGAATATAAGAAGAATGAGTCTTGCTTTCCTAAAAAAATTTGCAGAGAAGACTGTGATGTGGCAAAGTAGGAAACAGGGAAGGTGTGCTATACATAAAGCGTCCTAAAGATGTCATGGATCTCCTATATAAATAGTATATAAATCCTCCTTTTGTGATATTCTTTGCAATGGACAACAGCGCTACTGTCTCATGTCACTGAAAAAGCTCTCTTTTATTGAAGGCTCAGTGCCATTTTCAAAGGAGAACTTCAGTGGGAGCATCTGTACCCACGAAGTGGCTGAAGGAAGGGAAATGACATACTCTGTACTCAGCAGTTGCTTGTAGCAAGGGTCAAGGCCTGCACTCAGAAGCATCACCTATTCCTTACGCTTCAGAAAACATCACTCAAACTGTACAGGAAACACGACAGTGGAACATTTTTCCAGATGGAACTCAGGATCTCAGATAAGGTTGTTGAGAAAAGTTTGGCAGAAAGTTTCCTATGTTAATATGAAGAAGTTCTTGACAAAAAAACCACCATGATGCTATAAACTTAAGACCCTTGAGATATCCAAACAGCAGGATTCTGGTACTGCTGCCCATTGTTTTTGCTGAGTGACTGCAAAGCCTTTTCCAGGGGCTCAGCAGCAGCAAATTTAAGTGTCTTAAGGACTTTCCAATTGCTAATAAGGTGCCCAGCACTGACCTTCAGCATTTTCTTACCTCAACCATCTGCAAACACTCACCGGTCTGGCTTTACTCTGCCAATGCCGGCAATGCATCCACCTGCAATTTACCCCATTTTATAAAACAAGCAGAAGACTTCTACCCACCTCCTCCCTAGCTGACTTCTACCTCCACCTGGAGAACCTGGTAGCAACGTAGCAGGGAAGTTTGCACTGATGGTCCAGCCATACCCTCTATTAATACCGAGGTGTCAGTAAGAAACGTTTGCAGAAGTGACAGCATTATCTGGGTACTGATAGGTTCTGTCTCGTGGACACGGCTAGTGAAACAAGCAAACAGCAGAAAAAAGGGGTAAAGCTGTAAGCAATACAGGGCAAGTAGCAAATGCTACAGAAAAGGCATTATCCCTTTCGTCCCAAATAACAAATGGAGACCACAGAAATTCTACATTCTTCATCTTATCAACATGGAAAAATACAGACAGCCACAGCTATTACACATAGCATTATAGGAAGGCAAGAAGACATATATTTTTTTCTGAAATTCATCAGATAACTTCAGTAAATCATATGTCAAAATATTTTTAAAGAGTGAGGGGTTTGGAAACTGCTTATTTTGCTTATGTTAGACTGAATAAAACAAAATATATGAAATAAACTCAGATGCTTAATCATGGAGACAAAACTGAGGAAGATTATCCTGCTTAAAAAAATATAGTTGCAACTTGCAAATACGTTTTTAGAAGTGATCTTATTATGAAGTGTCCTATCAAGAACTATCATGAAAATTATGGTGAGGCATGCACATTACTCAGTGACCAAAATGGTTATAGAGATTTTGGAAAGCTAAGCAATTTAGCAAGAGCTGGATTGTCTTAACGCCAAAAAGTTGTGATGAAACCATTCTCCTACCATTGCTTGGCCATCAATCACTTAAAACAGCAACTATGTGGTGGAAGAACACATACTGCTTTGGGCCATAAGAAAACCCAGACCCTTAACTTCGATAATTTAGCACATGCTAACTGTGCTGGCTTGATATTCTCAAAGTATTTTCTTTGCCCGTAGAGGAGTACGGATAACTGTACCTGGCCTACCATGGGTCAATGGGTCTCTGCTCTTTGGGTGCAGGGACCATTTCTATGCCTGTCCGTGGGGATCCTGATTCACCTCTTAGCAAAGAACAGTAAGAAGAACAGCAGGGAATATTTAGGAGAGAAAGAGAGGGCAAAACAGATATCTCTCAGATTCAAACCTGAGGGATAGTTTGGTCCAAAATGTATTTGCATGAGATTGCCAACTTTTCTCGTTCTCTTTGGAGCCTGCCGTGAAGGCTCCAAGCAATCCTCTCAGCACCTGGCTGATCAGGGCCTAGTAACCAGATCCTAGAAAATGTGCTACGTGCCTGTGATCTAGAAATACAGACTACTAGAAACTATCTGAAGTTAGACATCCAATATGGAGCTTCCAACAATGTCTTGGAAAAGTACAAAATCAGGAATCAGGGTAGTCAAGGTTCAAATCCATGAGGATGCACAGAAAACAAACAATTTAATGAGGATGAAACAGGCTGAATTCAGGGGAAGGAAAAAGACAGGTAAACAGGGTGCTAAAAATTGTGTTAAGAATAATTACATTGTACATTCATTTTGCTGTCTGATAACTAAAATCTCTCTTGGACTACAATTAAATCCACTCATTGGTCAAAAAAAACCCCAACAAATGCAATTATTAAAAAGTAAGAAAAGCAGAAGTTGTGCCAGGCACAACTCTCACCATTCTTCAGCCTCATCACTTTGCAGGCTACACACCATGGCCTTGCAATCTGTCTGCTAATCCTGCCATCACATCAATGCTGGGGAAACTGGGAAAACATCCCATCTACTGGTAACTAAAAAATAAACACCGCAAACTATTTTCCCCTGGTCTGAACTGGAATCTAATTTTTCCCCCAAAAAATTTTTGCTCTAAATGTAGGTTCCCTGTAACTCGAACATCAGTGTGCCACATGCGACACCTTGAAAAAAAATGGTATCTGTGTTCTATCTCACAGGAGTTTCATAATAAGTCTATCTATGCAGCCAGACACCTATAAGAACATCAGCTCTCTTAAGTACATGAAGGTAAACTTTACCATTTTTTTGTTGCATGAACTGAAAGAAATGAAATTACTGAAACTTATTGCTACTGTCAGGAAAATATACATTAAGAGCAATTTCTAACAGTTAACAAACACCTTTTTGACAGACTGTCTCTAAATAATGCATCTCTCCAGTTCGTTTTCTAAAGGCAATCTAAATGGCTGTTTGCACCCTCTGAGCAAGCTCTTGAAACAGTGGCTGGTGGTGCACTTGCAAAATTAAACAGGCTGTTAATAAGGAAGAGCAGTAGGGAGTGCTTTGTTTTCAGCTCTATTATTTGTTACTGGGTGGGCTGAAGAAGCCATTCATTGCTTTATGCCCAAACCCACCTTTCTGATAAATGCAGTTCAGTATTTGGCACCCTAATGCACTTCAGATACTTAATCGTGTTTTTCCAAATCAAGTCTTATAATCTTAGAAATGCAAAATTTATTAGATAGGGTAAAAAACAAGCAAACAAAAACAACAACAAAAGAATGTTTGAACTGTTTTTTCCACTGAGCTTAGGAACACTTTTGCTACTTCTCTCTGGTGGGCACTCTAAACACTGCAAACTTATTAATTGACACCATCAATTACTCACAGCAATGAGCATTTGCACACCTGAGCAGTCACAGCGGGGTTAAAAAAGGTCATTGGACTGTTTGTTCCTCTAGGTACGTGTCCCTCGGTGCTCAAAGGTGTCACATCACCCAGCCTCGCATGATGCTTGCTGCATTTTGATATGCACTGGTGTACAATAATAAGATTAATATTTCTCAAAAAGGGATTTGATGAGAGCCTGATTGAATGATTTCAAACACAGTTCCACTCAAAGCTCAGAGTCACTGTAAAAACAGAACCAACGGAAAACATTTATTTTTAGTTGCTATTTTTTGCAATCTATACTCCCATCATTTTTGTTCTCCAGCTCTTGGAAAGCAATTGTACTGTTGAGGGGTGATTCCCCCCACCCTCCCCTTCCCCCCAGGGCTTGCATATGCTTGACACTACTTGGAAAACTGACTAACAGGGTGTTCACTTTTACCAGGCCATTAATTGATAACACTTAATTAATCTGCCGTGTGAGAGATCAAATGAAGATTGTGTCCCACAACCAGCAACATATATTGACTTTGTTATTCCAATTATGTGTCTGACCAGAACAGCCCTTTGGTAGAAGACTTAACCTTTGAATCACCCTCAGCCCAGAACTAGATCAGCTGCTGGGGATCTGACCTGGAAAAGACCTTGAAAGTGCCGGAGCTCTATATGTGCTCAAAAATGTTGCACCTTGTGCTTGTCATAGGCAGCGTTCCTATTGTCATTTGCAACTGCGCTTGTGCGTTGGACGCGATTCTCCGATAAGAAGCCAATAATTAGCAGGAAGCTCTGATTACAATTCACCGTTTCACATTGGCACACATTTCTGTTTATTTTGTTTTGTGGTTGTGGTTTGGTTTTTGTTTGGTTTTGTGTTTTCTTTCGTGTTTTCTCTTTAAAGAATGGCCAGAAAAGGGCAATTAGTTTCAGCAGCAATTGGGTAAGTGCAGCAGACAAAGAGAGCAAATTGCCTTTAGCAGACAATTTATAAATCAGCTGTAGATTTCCAACTCAGTTTTTATTTTTGTTTCCCTGGGTTATCTTGCATTAGATTGATAGGTAACATAATCAGAGGCAGCTTTGGTGTAATTTACTATGAGAAAACATAATTAAAAATATATTCATCAGATTTCCCATGGCTTTCTTCAAGGATAGTAAAGAGCAGCAGCATAACAAGGAGTAACAATTGACCTTCTCTATGTGCTAATTTTGCTACGTTAAATCCATGTTTCTTCTCCCACAGAAGTCAGTATAAAATCTGGAGCAGACGTACTCAAAACTGCGTAGCAAATCTTAGTTAACATCCACCTGCCATGAACATCTCATACCATTTTGTCAGACATGGATCTGACCAGGATATGGATGGCTATTTTATGGTGCAATTTTCTTTAATGCACCCTTTCTCCAATAACATTCTGTCCAGCCAGAGGTAGAAGATAGCGTACAAATGTGACAATGAATTGCACAAAGATGAATTCTTTAGAAAAGAAGTCAAAAAACAGTAATATTTCTTTTGGAAAAAAAAAGATCAAAACATTGTATCAAGCCAACCTCGTTATTTGAGCATTGAACTTAGCAATATTAATTGCTCATATAGGAGGAAAGAAAAGTAGACTGGTAACTCAGAGACACATGAATAACAAAAAAACACAGATAACAAGAACATTTCAGGTCCTCCATCTTGTCTATTATTACAATCTAATGTGAAGTAAAACTGTTCTTGGTTCTGACTTCACTGATGTAAAACCACCAAGGTAGCTCCAAATTCAGATAACTCTGAAAATATTAATGTAGGGAGTTGTAAGTTTAAAGTTGCTTTAAGAAGGCAGAACATGATTTTGTTGTATTAGCAAATACAAATCTGGTGTCCCTAATATTTACATCATTGTTGAAATCATCAACATTTATTTCTAATGAACACAAGCAAGTGTAACTAGCCCAATAGATTAGCATACGAGGCTCTTACCACTAGATTGGTGCCTTTTAAACAGGGCTGTTGAACAAGGTTCAATAAAATACTAATTTATTTGCCACACCCCCACAAAATAAACACCTGTCAAACTGTTTAATTGTCCTGATTAAATCCCATAGGTCTCTACTAAGGAAAAGCAGCCAAATTCACAAGCTAACAATAACTCACATGTATAGCAGTCATCTTTGAAACATTTTGTTTTCAAAGTATTAACCAAGGCACAGAGTTTTCTTATTCTTTCCAAAACACGCTGTAAAGTCTTTTAACTTATCTGGCTGGGTACCTTGGCAAGCAGCAGAGATGTGCAGAGGAAATGCCTATGGAAGGTACCGTTTAAAAACATCAGTATGGTATCCAAAAGTTCTGTAAATCAATGGCAGCGCGTAGCCCTGAGAAACACTCCTAATATTGAGGCAAATCTTGAACCCACAGACTTCTGGCTGAGATACAGAAACACTACCAAGTGAACCAACAGCAAATGAGAAACATCCAAAGATAAATTAATAGATGCCAAGGCTTATGTGTGCTATCAAGCAATAAATACACTAGGAGTAGGAAGTGCAAAAAGTAATTAAGGTTAAGAAAGAGGCATATGCAAGCTATAAAACATTAGGTAGAGAGGAGGACTAGAAAGATTGCAGAAGGAAGTTAAGAGAGTGTAAAGAAAAAAATTAATACATGGGGCAGAGGGAGAGATGGTAAGGGAGATTGCATGAGAGGTTAAGATAAATAAGAAAATAATTTTCAACTCTGTAAGGCTCAGAAGCAGATGTTGGAGAAGTGTCTCTAAGAGATGGCAGAGGAATTCTATTCTAAAAACCAAACATCGCACTAAAGCATAAAAAAATCAAGTATTTCTAGCTCCATATTTGGACTCTCCCCATGGATTCTTGGGGTAATAACATACACACTGTGCATTTAATTGTGCAGCTTTCACAAGGGGCTCCAAATTGACCAACCCACACGTACATTATGACATATTGTGATACTATGGTTGTCCTTTGTAAGGTCAAATAGAAAAACTGAATTTGATGTGGAATCAGGATTGTATTAGAAGTGTTGAAGGATGTCAAAAGACAAGGTGTAAACAAGCCAGATGTGGCAAAAAGAAACTAAAAAACCTTGGAAAAGTGTTCAAATAACAGCCAGTCAGGGCACACTCTTATCAGTGACAATGACATTCTAAATGCCAGAGGGAGTATCATCTCTTCTGTACTTAGGTGACTAAGTAGAAACATGAAATGGTCAGAATATCATGGGTGGCTGTCGAAGGACCATTTTTATCCTGTTCTTCTCGAATGTGTTAGTATTAACTATTTGGGAATTCGCTAAGCCTGGCATGTAAGAACTGATATCTCTAAACACGAGGCTGTGTAAGCACACATAAGGGCACTTTCACCTGCAAAATCAATATTCAAACAATCTGGTGGAGATTTGGTCCTAGGCAGAACAGCAAAAGTAGAAGCATCTTTTCTTTCAAGCAGTAAGAAGGGGGAATTTTGAACTATAATTTTTCTGTATTTCTGTATTTTGCTCCCCACCTTGAGTGTTCTTGATTCTGCATATTTCCTACATAATTTTTTTTCATTGTTTTTATTGAACAGGGTTAAAATGTGCCGTTTACCAAAGTTTGAAAAATACTGCTAACAGGGCACATACTTGTACATGGACAATGGTGGAGATCTAAGCATTACGTGTTTGGCTGGGGTCTGGTTACTGAAGCAGAGAGGAAGGTTGGCTGAGGCTGCAACTGTCTTCCTCCTTCTTCTCATTATGTCTGACCACTTTAAAAAAGAAGTGACTGTATATTCTAATACAGCCTGGTCACCTTTGGCACTGGGCTGAGGAAATGAGACTTCACTGAAACAGAGGACTCCCACAAAAAAGTGTGAAAAATTGAAATGACAAGGTTGTGTTGATAGTTTGTTGAATGAATAAAGGGAATGAATTGAAATTTACATTTATATAGCACCGTTCATCTGCACTGTATCACTCAGGACTAAGGAGTTTGCAGCAGACTTACTTTACCAGCACAGCTGCACTGGGGAATGAAGTAGAATAGGCTCAAACACCATTTTGTCCAGAAACAGACCCTACAAAAATAATGGAGAAAGGCAAAGAACCTGTGTAAACCTCAAAAAGTGTGGAAAACAAAGATCAAAAAGTAGAGCTCCTCATGCATGGAAGATTAGGAAGTGAGGAAGGTACTGAATAATACTTTTAAGTTTAGATCATGATTCCAAGAATGAAACAACAAAGCAAAGAATACAAAAAAATAATCTAATCCTTTGACCTATTCCAATCCAGGAACAAGCATCCCACCCTTCCTCACTCTCTAACAGTAAGAACCTGCAGGTATGGGGATTCAATAACTCAGCTGCTGCTTGTCCTTAAAGTCAGAAAGCTCTTCCTGAAGTATAACTGAAATGTCATTCATTTTGTTTAAGCCTATTACTTCTTAATCAATTCTTGCTGAACATGAGGTTCAACTGCAGAAACTGAACACTGACCTCTTGCTAACAGCTTTTTATATACAGGAAAGATGGAATCATATCCCTGTTGGTCCTTCATATGGCTAAAGGGTGGGTCAGCACTTACCCTTAATGATTTGACCCTCATTTTGCCTATAAATCATGTTACTATTATAATGTGAGAATACAGTGCTGGGTGAGGGATTAAATGAAGATCTTTCCCATGTGTGTTTGATTCATGTAGCTTTATGTTGGATGTTTCGGAGACGGACTAGCAATTAGTCCTGTACACTCTCTAATCACTTGTGCACAAGGAGAATTTGCTAAAATAACATTTAACAACCCACGGAGTCCACGTATTATTTGCCAAATTCATTCTCCAAGGTCCTGCAGAGGACCTCACCTTCAACCTGTTATCTTTCATCCACCTCAGCAAGCAAATCCCAAGTCACCTCGCACTGATGCTGCTACAAATCTGCTTTCTTTGAGCATTTTCCTTGTAAAACTGAAACACCTTAAAAGCAACAAGAGAACGTCTAATAGGCTACAAAATCTGACTTCTCGGTTGCCGTTCTACTGCTTCCTGGTGTGATAAAGAGTTGGTTGAATTGCTAAATAAAGTAATTCTTAAAAATGCAGCAGAACATGTAGAACTCAGAACACATTGCATTCTTCCAATTCGTTGTGAATTTTAGCACTATTTGGGAAGTAACTTGACCGGTATGCCCATAAAGAGCACATGCAGCAGAGCTTTCTCCTTCACCTGCACCAAAAATCATGCAAGCTTGCCCCAAAATCATGAGTTTTCAAAACAGGTGCACACTGATACACAACTAATTTTTTTTTTTGCTGTGACATTTTTAGCTGACCAAATCCAGGTCTACGACAAGGAAAGTTACATGGCTTGCACAAGACACCTATATATATCATCCCATATCTCCTACAGGCTGAAAGTTGAATCCCACGTGAACTGGACACACAGATACAGAATCACAGAACAGTTTGGGTTGGAAGGGACCTTCAAAGCTCATCCAGTGCCACCCCTGCCATGACAGGGACATCTTCACCAGCTCAGGTTGCTCAGAGCCCCGTCCAGCCTGGCCTGGGATGTCTCCAGGGATGGTTCATCCACCACCTCTCTGGGCAACCTGGGCCGGTATTTTATGTAAATCCCAGCTTTCAAAGCACTCACTCCCACATTTCTTTCTCCCATTCTGCCCTTTCACCTCCCACAGTGGTTTCCTGACACACATTCTCTGGCTATCCCTCACCTTCAGCACTTACCCCTTGGCCTGCAGGGTTGAGTTGCCACCTCCCTTCGAGCCTCCCATTCACAAACACCAGCAGCTCCCCCCAGACCCACCGTGCATTCCTGCTTCCACACTTTTCTGAGCACTCCTCTCCAGAGGAAAGGTTTCTTGTGAGCTGTAATACAAAATAGCATGAGCGCTGGTACTATTAAATCCTTTATTTCTGGCTCTTTTTGTCCAGATGAAAACACTACTAATTCATAAGTACTAACTAATTCACCAATGCCTGTAGCAGTCTTAGTAGCCACACGGATTGATTTTACCATTATAATGTTCTTAATATAGTTATTTTGCACAACAATGGCAGGCCCTGTCCCTCAACTTTAACCTCCATACAGTGTAATATGGTATTGGAGAAGACAGTTTTGCTTAAGTGATAAATACTGCGTTTTAGAAAGAGCGTCCTTATTTAAATTCCTGAAAGGTTAAGTGTTATTTGAGAACAACAGAAAGGGCTCTCAGAAGACCAACGGCTTCCCACTCAGCCTTGGATCTGGTGTGTTATAGAGACGACTTCTGCTGATGCCTCTGACAAAGACATGTTACATGAAACCAAGAAATTTGCTCAATATTGACAAAAAAGAAAAAAAAAAAGGAGACAGCAAACCTTCCTTTCTCCTGAAATTTGTCTGCCTAACTTTGTAAGTTCTTTCAATTAGCTCACAGTGAAGTGGGGCCAGGTTTGCAGACAGAGATAAACGTAGAAGATTACGATAGCTCAGAAAGAAATAATACAAATAAGGATCTCTGCTGAAGCAGGATTTAAATGAGTGGAAAAGTAACTATTGCTCTGAAGGTGAAACTACAGATAGGAGAAAAATGTTAAATTAAACTTCAAGAGTAAATCAAATGTTTTTCACCTTGATAGCAGACTCATGGCCCGAGCTGCAAAATATTGGGATAGTATACCAAATATTTGGGTAATATACCTAGAAGAAGAAAATCTATGTGTATAGGATTCAAGTTTTGGAAACTATAATGTAAGATGAGGCAGAAACAGTCAAGGCTGGTACAGAGAAAGAGCAGAGGATTAAAGGAATAAAGAATATGAAAAATTCTGTTGAGTATACATAGTCCTTGGTCATAGAATCATAGAATCATTTAAGTTGGAAAAGACCCTTAAGATGGTTGAGGCCAACTGTTAACCTAACACTGCCAAGTCCACCACCAAACCGTGTCCCTAAGAACCACATCTACACATCTTTTAAGTACCTCCAGAGATGGTGACTCCACCACTCCCCTGGGCAGCCTGTTACTCCAAGACGTACTGAAAAGGCAAAAGAAGAAACTGTGAGTGAATGGCAATGGAGGGAGGTTAGAAATGTGAGAAATCTGTGTTAAATTCACCATTAGAAATGCAAAAGGACACAGTCTTGGAGTAGACACAGAGAGACAAGAGGAATGTAGCATTAATTGTAATGTAAGAACTTTTCCAGAGGTACAACTGGGTGGAAAAGAATGATTATTTCCTCACACACGAATTAGGGAAGTCATTTGCTGCTCTGCAGAAGGAACACTTGCTGGAAACAAAGCAGAAAGCTGGCAAGACATCTGTGCTGGGAGTAATGGTGAGACTTGGAGACAGGACACTGATTATTTGAGGAGAGCCAGAAAGACTTTCCTATTTATTTAGTTCTCCAAGAAAACAGAGGTGGCAAAATCATTACCACCTTTGCAATCAGAACATACCCAGTCTTCTACCAGACCTTAAATATCCTCAGCACTTCTTCATCCCAGCACTCTTACAAATATCTTGTGTAAAGAGAGACGATAATGTAATTCTGAGCAAGGTAGCTCTGGGAAATTTAAGGTGGCTGATGAGAAAGGAGTCTTTTGTACCAGCCGTCTCTGAGCAGTACCGAGCATGCACACAGGACAGCGGGTGAGATCTTGTAAAAAGCTCCAGGTGCACAGGTGCTGAGAAAGAGGCAGCAGCAAGAAGTCTGGGGTTAAATGGCACCAAGGAAACAACAAAGACAAATCCAAATTCCGCTCACTAGAGCAGGAAGAATGAGTGAGACTGTGCTAGGCTGGGGGAAACTGCCAGGCCCGGGCAAGGACAGCTTGTTAGACAACGCTCTCAGGCAGCTCATGAAAATTATAAAGTCTATGTGCCCATCTGGCATTAAACTGAGCCCCCCCATTGCTTCCCTGACTTTGTTTCTTATGGGGAAGTGTCCTGGATCTACTTAGTTTGTGCTCAGAAGTGAGAGCACAGATAGTGAACCAGATGTAAAAGACTTTGAAACGTATTCACAAAGAACAAAGGGAAGTTTGAACTGTAGACAAGGAACCAAGCAGTGTTGAAGGTTCGTCAGGGGAGAGAGGAAGGTCATGTATTAAATGTATTAAATGCAAATTGGGAAGGTTGGGGTGTTTTAGAGAAGCGAAGGAGTGAGGAAATTGGAGACCTGCAGAAAGCACAGATAAGCTGAATAAACAAAATACAAAGAGCTATCATGGCAGTCATGCACCTCCACAAAAGAAAAATGCTCCTCAAAAAAATAGATTCCCTATTAAGTGATTTTGCTTGATTTTTTCACGCCACTCATGAGTTATCAATCTCTCCACCCATAAAGACAAATGTCATATCAGCCCTAACCCATCAGCTATTCTCAATTTATCACCATTTAATATGTATTAAAATGCTCTTACCTCTGATTGCAAAAAACAAACAAAATAAGGCAACATAAATCAAATAGAAAGCAAAAGGGAGACGAGGAGGCTGAAGAGACAGAAGTGAGATCTGCTTCTCAAAAGAATGGATTTTTTTTTTTCTCTTGATCTTTGCATCCAAGCTTTCAAGGCCTCTCCACCACAAGAATACTCCAATAATCTTACACTGTAAATCACATCAGTAGTTTATTAATCCCCTCACAACACAGAAACAAATGCTCAGTTGTGGAAGGGGAGTGGGGAAGCTGGAGAGTAGCAACAAACTCAGCAACCTGATGTCTCTCTCTCTCTCTGATCCCATTATAAACTAACACAATATTTTTCTCCAATTTTCAGTCGGTATTGCAACTCGCAGCAGAAAAGATACTGAAAGCAGCAGGAGCCAGGCAGGGGTGTCAGACTTCAGAGCGGACACTGCCTTGGGACCTGGGGGGGCCAGTAAATCAGTGCACGCTTGTCAACAGCTCCAAGCTGCAGGAATTACTCGAGCGAAAATAACAAATGGCTGTCATTGTGGAGCCAAAAACCTGTGATTATAATTATCACATCCCCAGTGACCTTGCATAAACTTTAATCCCTCTCCAATGGAGCATTTAAATAGCCTGCATCTACTGGCAGGGGACCGTGTCCCCTTCATTGAAAATACAGAGGCTAGGAAAGAAACAAGCCACAAAGAAACCACCAAGCTCCTCTGTGTCTTACAGCTTGTATTAAAGAGTTGGACAAGAAAAGCCCTGTCACTGTCATTTTAATTGATATTATATAGCCATCCCGATTTCAAAATGCCATGGTGGTATCCAAACTCAGCTAAGACCAGCACCAAGCATTTTAATCAGATGAAAAGGTCAAATAACATCACGCTTTCATCACTGCATTCAGTGGGTCACTGGGCTGAGAAAGTGGGTATACAAGGTGTGTAGATGGGTTGTTGAGCCAAAAAATCTTCAGGGAGGCAACCTCCTTCCACCTTGGAGAGGTTAGCTCACACTTGCCTGTCCCACCATGATCGAGACTTGAATGAGCTCTTCATCTTTGGTTAAAGACCATTTTCCACTGCCAAAATCAGGTATTTTAACTATTTGGGGGGTTTTTATGTTATCCCTCACAGCCAGGACTGGATGTCTTTGATTACAGAAATAAGGACAGTTATTTGCTAATGCCTTGTTCGACTTCTCCAGGTCATAAAGACACTTCCACACAACATAGGCAGGTGCTGCAGAAAACCCTAAAAGCTCTGAATCTGGGGAAAGATTTTGATTCTAAAGGATTTCATAGCCCCCATGGTTTTGATCCTGAAATAATACTTTTAGGGGAAAAAAAAATCTATTCCTGTTATTTCGTGTAACCAAGTCCCCCAAAGCACATAGTAACACGTGGTTTTAAAACACAAGACCTTTTATCTTACATACATGTATTAACTATGTTCAGCATGAGCTTTGATCCATGGTATCACATAACAGTGATTTTTTTTTTCTTCACTATTGCTGCAAAAAGACAAAATTAATTTATTTCTGGAAAGAGTTTTGCTGACTGCACAGGTTTTTGAAAGATTTCAGAGACGGTACATTAGAACGATTACGTATTAGCATTAGCAGTAATTTTAACAAATTCAGGACTTTAAAAATAGAGAAAGCAGTGGAACGGTAAGTCTTAAGGGAAAGTCACTTATTGAAACAGGGCAAAATTCAAGCAACCCTACATTAGCGTGTAGACTAGTGTATGCACTGCTCACCTGCACTTCTCTTTGTTGAATAAATTAAGTAAAAGACATCTACAGCAAGAGATATACTTCCTAAAAATAGGATGATATCTAGGAAAGCGAGAAATACTTGAAGCAGTTCTTGCCCACACTGAGAGTTTTAACTTTGAATGTGGAATTGGAGATAAAAATAACTAAGAAGCCCCCTTGGTACAGTTAAAGGGGTACAGTGGATCACAGAGGTACTTTGTTATTTAGGTAGTTTTGCAAACAGATAAAACACCAGTATACATATTGCAAAGGGAGGATTTCTTCCAAGCAGCTGTGCTAACCTAAACCACAGGTCCTGGCAAGCCCCTAGCAAGCTCTCTTCACCCAGCAGTGTCACCCCTGCTCAACAGTGCATTTGAGAACACAGCTACAGCGAGCACAAGTCTCCTTTTTGCTCTGTGAATGGATTAGGATGTTCTTTGGACCAGAGAGACAGTGAGAGAGACAGCCAAATCCTCACGGAGCTTTGCATCCCTGTGACACCCTGGAAATAGGTGGTGGCACAGGAGAGACAGCTCTTTTCAGCCAGTGGCACAGAACAGGAGCTGGACTGGGGCCAGGTGCCTTCACAGCCTGTGACACCAAGGCCACCAAACAGCCACCACATAGTACCAGCTTCCATCAGCCTCACTCATTTTAAATGGAAATTCACCATTTGCATCACTGCAACGTAAATAAGTACATTAAATATTTTGTAATAATAGCTTGGCACATTTTTTTCTTTTGTCATTCCAAGTATCTTCTCCCATGGTTAGCAACACAACACATTTTCTTGAGTTTACAGCCGTATATTCTATGTGTTTCATGCATGAATATTTGGTGTAATTCCTCTGTTTATCCCATATACTAGAGATGAGTTATCACAAATTGTCTCTCTGTTTAGTTCCTTCTTTGACAAATCATCCAACCTCACTCCTCCAATATCCCAATTCCACCCCTTCTAAGAAAACATGCAGTTTCAGAAATTTTCTCTCCCTTTTTTTGTGATAGTAACTTTTAGTTTTTTGTCTCAACTTATACATAAGCTGTTTTGTGAGTTCATATCTAGGGAGAAGGAGAAAGNAAAAAAAAAAAAAAAAAAAAAAAAAAAAAGGGCACCACCAAACCTGTACTTTCTGTATGTTAATACTGAGGACATATCAAATCTGGCATGAAATCCTACATAAACAACAGATACTATTGGCAATTAGCCGTTATTTGCCACGAAGTTCATATAAGAGAGAGTTTTAGCCTGTTTGTTTTCACAGAAAACTATAGAAAGCCTGTTATTTACCCCTTTCTTCTCTGTCATGAGACAAATTGCAGACGCTTGCCACCACAGATGTTATGATCCTATTTTGAGTATATGTCTGTCAAAATTGAAATTATTTTGAAAATGCTATTGCTGAGCACTGGAATGCCTTGGAAATTACAGACACAAAAAGGCTATGACAATTATGTTCCACAAATGGCATTATAAAATTTCTTTTCTTCTGATATCAATAGTCTGGACTTACGGTGTAAGCCCTTTGCAGTCCTGTGTCCCTAGCATCCCAGAAGGTGTGCAAAAAAACCCCTAAAACAGTGAGGTTTGTGTAACACAGTGGGACCAGGTGACTGTACAAGTACGTCATTTTTGAAGAGTGTTGATTTCAGTGCAGAGCAACTTGAATAAACAGCTCATAAAACTACCTTCACGTTATGGGGCAAATTGCTCATCTCTGAATCACAGTTGCTCTCGGCTTCCCATTCAGAACTCTTTCCATGAGTCCCACTGGCGTTAATGGGAGCTCCACAAGCAGAACAAATAGACAATCATTTCATACTGAGAGAAGAATTTCCCCCACATGGTGTGTGTCCAACACACAAACCCACTTTTCACCAAGGGAAAGATACACAACCCATATGACACCCCCATCCCTACCTTCCCATCCCCTTCTCTGTGCTCCGCTGCCTGTGGCCACCAGGACCAGACAGGCAATCTGACATTTTTAACAGCTTTTATCATTTCATAACGCTGACTCCTGGCTGTTTCACATTCCCCAGCACTTTCTAGCAGTGATGTCGGGTTCACTCAGAAGACAACCCTGGTTTACTGAAATGCCAAAAGCAATCTCTAGCCCTGTAATATTTTGGCCTCCTAAAGACCCCATCTTGAGGAGAGGGCTACTCAGAAAACACAGTGAGACCCAGATGAACAGAGATGTCACCACCCCTTGAGGAGCTCCCACATACTTTATCTAAACAAGGAGCCTATGTAATGCACGAGGATGCTATACGAGCTTGAAGGAGATGAGATGCCACACACAGACTAAGGCAGCAACTCAGCACCCCTCATCGGAAGTCAAAACCGGGTAAGAAACAGAAGACAGAAAGAGGCTGCCTTGGCCCAGGAAAATTCACCTCAGGACTTCTGATCACCGTGCAGATTCAGAACATCTGAGCAGCACATACGTATCTTGGCACTGCAATGTGTTTTTTTTCCCAGCTTTTGGGAAAAAAATTGCTAAGACTTTTTATTTTTCCAAGCTTTAATTTTTTCCTCTTACAAGCCAGCAGTACGAATCATCAGACTGGATAGAGTTTACACACCCAAAACCTGCAGGCACTTAACAGTCTTTCCCACAAGAGAAATATTAAAAGTACTTGTTTAATTTCTTGTCTTTTTACTCCTTTCTCATTTATCTTATTCCCCAAGATATTTATACTGGTCTGAAGTCTAGAGTGGGCTTGAAGAGGGAACCATCTATATTTAGGGAGTGATATTTTTACATCGCAACTTCAAAAGTGTTTCTGAATCCTAAAATTTTCATGGGGTTTCATGATTATCAAACAATATGGATCTGACCCTGGGATCTTCATCTCAAGAAGTTTTTCTTCTGAAACTGGTGTGAGTTTTCTAAGAGAAGCAATAACCGATCTGCTTTTTTTGACAAAAATGATTTTATCAGAAAATCTTCAGCTAGAATAAACTCCATCCAGCATTGCCAGCTTTAACCCCAGTTTTCTCCCTCAGTGTAACATCCTTCTTCAAGGGTGACTTCCCAGAGTTATACAAATATAACCATATTTTTAAAGGTGTAGTCTGGCTGCTAAGTTTATGTCAAAAACTTGCAATATAAAATCTATAGGTTCAAAATTAGGAAAATAAGTTAAGACAGAGGAAAAATTACATGCATTACTTCTTGATTTAAGTTTTCGAGAGTGTTGCCCCTAATTTCTTTGTCCTTTGAGGCAGAAATGCTGTGCATCTTTCTTCTGGTGGGAAGTAGAAAGTGTTCTGTTTTCATTTTTGATTCATTTAATCTGTTTTCTGTGAAGGTTCATGTGGTTTGAGGTCTGATAATGAAGATTTGGCACAGCTTTAAATATAAATAATTAGGAAATCCATTGACCATGACAAACAATGGACCAAAAAAGCTGTTGTAGAGAAGGTACTTCTCGGTTCCCTATTATTGCAATTTTTGGCTGTTTTTATAACTCACAAATTTAATTCACTCAAAAAAAAAAAACAAAAACAAAAACAAAAAACAAAACAACGAAAACCCAAAACATTTCTTTTCCTTAAATATCCTAAATCAAGCATTAAATTACAACTCTTTCAACAGTGAACCTCATCATTACCTTTCTTCTATGAAAGGAAAAAAGTAACTCAAGAACATCTGCACAAAAGCATTAATTACAAGCATGCTATAAAGACATTTGTGTAATAAAATCCGCCTGTACACTTCCACACATCACACGCATGTATACTCACATATATGTATATGCACATGTGTAGTCATGGATGCATATATATATTTATACATATATATACATTTTTGTGTGTGTGTATGTATACGCACAAACATACATTCACCCTATGAAAAATAAAACTTCACTGATAATGTGATCCTCACAAGCCTAGCACTTCAATTATAAAGCAATCCTAGCATAAATCCAGAAAATGTCACTGTCACATGCTTCCATTGTATGCTGTTGAAAATACCTCCAAAGTTTGGAAATTAATCACACAGCAATGCCAATCTTTTAAACCAGGCATCTATGAACCAACCTCTTCCCTACTGAATGAATTACATTGAAATCATATAATTGCAGGCTGCCATTCAGTCACCCTTAACAATAGGAGACTTTGAAAATTGGAATTTTTTTTCCCCTCTGACTCTCAACTTGCAAGCATGAAGCACACAGCAAAAGCTTGGTGCTTTTTAAATTACCTAATATCTACATCCTTCAGACAAATGAACAAAAAAAAAAAAAAGGGTGCAGTTTAAGGGCAAATCATTTTGTGTTAATCCTTGGGAACTCAAAGCATGAAGATAAAAGAAGAAAAAATGCAGGTTTCACTTTGCTCATTATGGGACATTGACTTTCACCTAATAGTATGCAATTAAAATTTCTTCATGAGATTTCCTTATTGAAATAAGAAAGATAGCGCCGTGCTGAATGTGGTGATAGATCTGGTATAAACGTGCTTCCTGGACAAACTGATTTATCATGTCTCATTCCAGCAGTACTTTCTTGCTTGCTCATTTCTCATCTTATTACTGTGAAGTTGTAATTAAAGAGGATCCTCCCACAGAGAAGAGTTCTCCTTCAAGACAAGCTAAATTATAAATGTTCTTTCTCTGAGACCAATTTAAAGGGGCAGTCTGCTGAGAGAAATATGCACATCTAATATTTGGGGCTCTGTAATTTTATGCAGGTCTCTTTCTGTTAGATTCAGAAATAATTTGGTTTATAAGCTGGGCTTCCTGGGCAAATATACCTCTGCAATTGACTGTTTCAATTTAAATACATAGACAATTCAATTAAAATGGTATTGAACCGCTGTGGCTGATTTACGTCATGGATACTTCATGTATGAGCATTTCAAAGGGCACTGAAAAACTATTTAAGAAATAAAGAGCTTGCAAAAAGTCTTCCTATTCTTCAGGAACAACAGAATAACATTTGACCAAAAAGACAACACTGACCATTACGACATGAATTTGCCAGGAAGACACTACCATAAGGAAACATAAGCAGGAGGCGTGAGATCAATTTGACACCATACTGTTTGTCCTCTA
Organism: Pampusana beccarii; assembly: GCA_013399365.1. Lineage (NCBI taxonomy): Eukaryota > Metazoa > Chordata > Aves > Columbiformes > Columbidae > Pampusana > Pampusana beccarii. Next base: position 25,047 of record VWYH01007335.1, on the reverse strand, counting down.
CCGAATCCTCAGCCCTTCAAATACATGGACTTGCACCAACGAAGATAAAGAAATATTATTTGCTCCCCTTTATTTGGGCTCATATCCTTAATGCAATAAACTATTGTTATTGCAAGCAAAAGCAAAAATCCAGTTTCGTTCAAAGGAAGATACTCCAAGGAAGGACTCCCAGCAGTGCTGTTACTCAAAAAGGTTCTTGTGCCATTGTGTCTGAACACCTAGACCTAAATACAGCAATACAGTGTAACCCCATTAAACTTATTTTGGCCCATTTTTCCCAAAGGCCCTATGTTATAAGAAAATGAGCACCAGGAATAAGAATTGTTCACAGCAGCTGTCAGAGTCACTTCTGATGCTTCCCTGAGGACCCTGGAAAGAGGGAATCGGTGGGTGAACCTCATAAAATGGGACTAGGAGAGAAAGAAGAATGTACTGAAAAATAGGGGTGAGCTCTGTGAGCTTCAAATGCTTGTCCAAGAATGAGAATCTTCTCTTAGCTTTGGAGTGTACATGTAGTTTAATATTAAGCATTACTTTCATGGTATCCTGCATTTAATGTCAATGTGGGATCTGAAAGAATTCAGATCTCTTGATAATGAAAATCCATCCTATAGCTTTATATTTCTCCTTGAGTCCATTAATTTAATTACATCTCAGGATTTCATTTTAAAATATTTTATTGTAATCATAAGAGACAGCAATAATTTATTAATGTGCTCAGTAGCAATATTACTCAGTAAAAGCAGCATTATATTTGCAGATATATAATTCCAGAGTTAATTTCATAAAAATATAGGTGAACTTGATCCTTAAATCAATACCATTGTCCTTTGCAAGAGAATTAAGATAGGCAATTCATTCTGTGTCGTATCTACAATGCTTTAAATGTGATGCAAAGAGCTGTGTAAAAGTGAGGTGCTCATAGCAGCTGATATAACCATGAGCGTTTAGATCCCATGAGGAAAAAAATGAAAAAATTGTTATGCTAATAGATGGTGAAATATTTATAACTGAGTATTTTAAGTCCTTTTCAACAAATAAAATCTCAGTGATCCTATTTTAAATTGATAGGAAAAAATTATTTGCTTTCCAAAATCAACAGATGTATCAGTAAATATTATTTCATTGCTTCTCTTTCTCTTTTACATGTTTTATCTCCCATTTTGCCAAAATAAGAGAAAATATGATAAGGGGGAAATGAACGAAAACAGCACAGCACCCCAAAACTTCACCATTGTTTGCTCTACCACATTTCTTGCTAATAATTCTATTTGCTATATTAGTACTGCAGATTATCTGGGGCTAATTAGTTGCAAATTTTCATATTCAAAAGTCCAGTTCTGATTGGCATGATAGTTTCATTGAACACACGAGGTCACTTCAGCATCCTTGTGTTTCATAGTTTGTGCTTTCATTGATGTCTGCAAGTGCTAACGCAACTGAATCCATTTCTCCAAAGGCCATTTTCCATAAAATTTCCAATACGTTTAGGTAGTATATAAAAGGTGAGGTCTATAAACATCCACAGAGCAGTTGAAAAATGGAAATATAACCATCGATAATGCCACTTTTAGTCAAGTAAACATTCGCGAGAAATTCTTTCTTTAGGTATTTTCCCTGCTCTGATAAAAGCCCCAGGTGTATTTAAAAACATACAAGGTATCGGTTGTAAAAAGTTTTTCCTTGTTAGATGTCTTAACACAGAGAAAATAAATACAGTGCAACAAAACTGCTTAAAACCTCAAATACTCTCACTCTGCTTTCTGAAGAGTTTGTGATCAGAATGAACATACATATCTTCATTTATGAAGAATTTCTGGTGCAAACATTCTCTGAAGCTGCATATTGCTTGCCAAGCTTCTGACCAGGGAAAATTTGTTTTATGGATGAATTATTACCTATTAACTTACACAGCATTGTAAATATAGCTGCCGTTGGGCAGCAGCAGGTCAGAGCCAAGCAGACAAGGGTCTGTGCTCTTACAGTGTAAAGGGACAACCATTGACAAACTACAAGACCAGGCAGAAGATAAGTAAAGGAAGAAGTACCCATTAGAGCTCAGGCACAGGATAGGTGGGGATTCAGACATTGCACATAAAGAATTACAGTCTAGATGCAGAGAATAAATAAAGAGCATTCCCCACTGGCAGACTCCTCTCAGTCCCTACCCCCTTTTGTTCTTACCAGTTACTTCTGCTGGCTGACAAATCATCTCCCCGACACAATAAATTTGTTATGGAACATTATCTCAGGCTGAGGAAGGTCAGGATGTACTAAAGGTCATGTATGTATTAACCCACGACATGAGAGTCCCCACCCTTAGTCTAAAACATAGTCTTAAATTATGTACTATAGAGCTGGCTATAACAGATCTCTCATAAACAGCCTCATTTACCTGACACGTTCTCAAGATGTGCCCAAACATCTTGAAAACAGGCGTGTGTTGTCTTTGCCTCAAGGTATTATTAAAGGCAAAAGCCATGTCATGAAACGCTGGGGTTGTGGAGTTACAGTCCCTTGGAGAAGGGAGATGAGGACAGTCCGGTTCCAGCACCAGCCGAATTTGGGTGCACAGCACATGTTGGATTAGGACCTGGTCATGGTAAACACAGTGGAGACCATGGCTACATCAGCAGCTACAGAAGTTGTCTGTTCTATATATTTTATGTTTTGTACCAAGAAAAAAAATAAAAAATAAACACGACTACTTTTAGCCTAGGAGAATGAGGGATATACTATAACTCAGTCTGAGGCTTTAAATACCTTTTAAGAAAAGTGAAGTAGTATTAGATAGTAACATCAGACAGATGGTGAATGTTGTAATTTTGGATATACGGTCGTGCTCACCACTAACTAAGACAGAACGAGCTGCAACACAGAGTTAATGCAGCTGTTTCCAACAGCAGCAACTCCATACTCTCAGTTAAAATCAATTCAGAAGTAGGACATGTTTTTAATGACAATTTGTTAATATTTAAAAATAAGTTTTGTTCCATACAAAGTTTGATTAAATTTGATTAGCTTGATTGAAATAATGCAATTATTTGTTTTCCATTTATCTACTTTTATTTCCACTTTGCCAGTAATCAAAAGTGGAAGGACAAAAAAAAGAAAGCCAGGAAATTAAGAGAAAATTTCAGGAATATTTTGCTAAATTTTATATTTTTCCAAGCAAGAGATTTTTTTCCCCTTAGTTAATTTGTCCAGAAATTTTCACTAGCTTTATGTATAGCACACAAATAAACAGATTTGAAGGCAATTTTCTGATACAACAGTGCTTCACAACTACTTTATATTGCTGTACAACACTGTTTTAAATTTTGCTTTTGGATACACTGCTCTTCCGAAATGTAGGAAAGCACCTGGAATTCAGTAGTGAATATATCACTATCTGAGCTCTGATTCATCCTTAGTGTAACTTTTTCCTCACAGCAGGAATTATAGGATGACTCCAAGATTCTTGGTCAGATTCTTATAAAGCTAAAACTTACATTAAAGGTTTTTAAAATATGTGATTGCATTAAGCCAAGCATGAAAAGGAATAGAGAGGCTTTGATTATCTTCCTATATTTCACTACTGTAAAAGCAGGTCAGGAAGAGAGACATGTAAGATCACACAAAAATTTAAACCACAACCACAAAATGTTAGATGACACCTTTCTCACACATCACTAACAAGAAAGCATTTGAAATCTAAAATTTCCCCTAGTCCACTGTTTTAGATGTTAAGCTTACTGTGGTGATATTAAAACCTGTTCTCTCATGGACTTGCCCATCACCCAGTGGGCGATACATCCCAACTTGCCTTTGAATTAAGACTCAAAGCCTGACCCTGCAGCAGCCTGTGACCCTGCAAGGGGTGACACCTTTGAGGGTGCCACCAGATGAGAGCAGGGCAGGTTGCCCCTGTGCCACAGCAGTGCCCAAGGGGAAAGATACATCCAGGCTTCATCCCAAAACCAGTCTGATCTTCTGTGACTAAATTTAACAGCCAATAAATCTTCCACCCTTCCCTCATGGTTATCCCTAAGATTTGGACTCAAGACTCATCGGTCCTGGCTTTTAGGCACCAAGCCTACCCCATGCACCTCTTTTCAGAGAGAAAGGCACTGTAAAGGACTATTCATTTAGTCCTAGTAAAGGCCTTTGGGGAGCTTCTATATCTCTCCATTAGTTACACAAGAGACCTTCGGTCAGATTTAGACCCCAATTTGTCCAGCAGTGCCTCTGGGATCGTAGTGGACCCAGCAGACTTTCCATCACAGCTTGGAGCTTACTGGACATGGAGTTTCGATGCTGACATATCACTGCTTAATCTGGGGGGAGAAAGGGAGGAAGGAAAGAGGGATCAGCTAATTAACAATCTCCAAATAGTGCCATCTACTTGAAATTTCCCATGAACTGTGCAATTTGGGATAGAAGATGATGAAATCAAAGCCAGTAAAAGGACCTGGTTGCAAACTATGTTTTTGACTCAGTCGTCTTGACAGAAACTGGGAAGTTGTGAAAAAGAGAAATCCTGGCTTAGTGCAAAGAGCAAACACAGAAATCTTTTAAAGACACATATCTTGTATCTCTGCCTTCAGTGAGCTGTTTCTCCTTTTTATTTTCATTTTCACTCTCTGTCTGTCTTCATTAGTCTGCTGGCACTCTGCTAGGATTAGTGTGCTAGTTTCCATGGTTTCTTATTTTCACTTTCTATCTTTCTTTGCTTAACTCATTAAATTGCTCATTACTTCACTGCACTTTACAGGAGACATATTTATTGTATTAGTTACACAATGGCCAGATTAGTAAGTGATAGGCAGTTTGCTCTTCGAAAGAACATATTCTAATAGCAGAAAGGAAATTCAGGAGACACAGATATTATCTACTAGTTGTAGCATAACTGGGCTAGCTAGTAACTGCTAAATATTTACCCTTTATCACTAGAAATACGCTACATTATTATTAAAAAAACAGTGTGCATGCGCGTATCAGTTCTCTGCATCACACACGCTGCCCTTGCACCCACGGGAAAGTGAAGCTGCAAGAACAGCTCTATGGACAAACACCTTCTTTACCTTCTCCACTTTACCTTCCATGACAAATTGCCGTGACAAACCTGCCCAGACCATGGGTTTTCACAAGGCTGGGAGGAGATCTGAAGACCTGAGCCTCCCTTGGGCTGCTGGGGAGAAGAGGAGCTGGGATGGTGAGGAGGAATCAAGGCATCATAGAGGGTCCTGGCCAAAGGAAGCTCTCCCGCGTGAAAACTGAGCTCAAATGTAACAGTTCTGGCTCCAGTTTTCAGATTTCCATGAGGCATGTGCCAATTGCTTTATAAGGAAGGAAGTTCTGCACTTGATACTCAGATCCTGGTAAAATTCTTGAGAAACATAACTATTCTTTTCAATGGGAGTACAGTGCATGGTACAGAGTGAAACCTTTTTCCTTAATAAGTCAGCAGAGCTACAATTCCTTACTTACAATGAAGTATTCTCCTGCTCTAGTTGAGGGCGTCTGCTCAGTCAGGTCTATATTCAAAGCAGTCTTCAGTCCTGATACATGTTTTGTGTGGTCACCCTCTGGAGTTCTTTATTTGGTTGGTTTCTGTCTATTCCCCATCATTGCTTTAAATAATCCCCATCTCCTCATCCTCTCCGTTAAAGCACGATGGTCTAAGCCATCAAGGGTGCAAAAGAGGTCTCTTTACCTTGCACCTCTCACTCTCTCTTTCCGTTTTTCCGCAGTTAAATATAACATAGTTGATTCAATTATGCTGAAGTTTCTCAGATGCTGAATGTAATCAGCCATGCTCCACCTCTTTAGTTTGACAGGGCTCCAAGACAGAGTTCCTTTCAGCTGAATTAAGATCTTTCCCGCAGTTAGTGAACAGAGTATACAGGGGTTCGTGCCATTTATTCATCTTCTCCAGTAGTTCATTTATCACTTGGAGGTAATCTACTGTGGAAAATTTTGATCAAAAGGGTGCCTGATTATTTTTTTTTCCCAGTGGTTTAAAGAAAATCTGGCATTTTTTAAAAGATTGACTTGGTCCCTTGGCTAAACTTTGTAGATATAAGGCCAAGGGACTTATGAAATGTAGCTTTCCTTTTTACCTCATCTGTATGGAAACGAGATCTACTTTTTCTCCAATAAACCCTATGAATGCTCTTATTTTTAGGGTGTGAACAGGAACTGTTTCATTTCGCCATCCTTTAGCGTTAGCCTTCTGCTGCCTGCTTTACCACTTCATTTTATATATTCTGGCACAGGAAGTGCTGATGTTTGCTAAGTTTGTCAGTAGAGCTTTTCTACAGTAAACTTTATCTTGATTTCCTACCGATACAGTCTTTTCTCTTCAAAGTATATCAAATCTCTCCAAGATAGCTATTCTATCATTGCCCTTGGTAGAGAATAAGATCATCTTTTGTCATGTAGCAGAATTTGTTTCCTGATATTTTTATATCCTCTAAAGCCTTCAAAGAATGTCTCAGATTATAAGAATGTTGTGTTTTGAATATCTTGTAGTTCTTGTTTGGTTTAATCAATTCTCTTAAAAAAATATTCTTGAGGCAATGGAGAAGAACAAAAAATATATCTCCCCAGACTTCAAAATAAGAAATATATGATGGTACAGCAGAATAACTCATACAAGTGAGACAGACAACAAAAAGACATTATTAAGGTTGCAAAGCCTCAAGAATGACCTATTTATTTCTCAGAGCTGTTTGCAAAACACATACACTGGAATTATATATATGTGTGTATATATATATATATGGACGCTATTTCTTAAAAGATAAATGCTTCAGTAACGTCTGCTGTATCAAAGTCTTCATGTTAAGCCCTAAACCAAGTGACTTGCTATCCCTGAATCACAAGCCCTCTCTAAAGGGGAAGAGAAAAGAAGAGTCGGATGATAAAGGGAATAGGGATAGAGAATCATCTCTGCCTTTGGCAGTCATCGGGCAAAGTCCTGCCCCAAGAAACAGTGCTGGAAGCTTTGCAAGGTGGAATCAGTTGATATAGTTTCTGATCTGGCGTACACGGATCACCTGGGCTCGTTTGTCACCTAGATTGCAATTACTAAGTCACAGTTAGTACTTCTTAGCAAAACTAACAACTGCAAAGGTTAGTTTTCTGCATACTTTTTAAACACCCGCATCTAAAAAAATTATTTTGCATTTTGCTGAGATTTCTTTCAATGGTTTATAAATGGTAACATGTATGGTTAAGCAAGAGAGTGCCTTACCCTTTCACAAAAGGCAGACAGCAATCAATTACTTCTCGCTGTTTGTGTGTTAAAATCCAGGCTTTTTAAATGCAAAATAACTTTCTCCAGAAAACTTGTAAAAATAGAACACCCCAAATACTTTTTTAAATGGTTTGATATTTTTAAAATAGCAATGAAACTTTGTATTTAATTTTTTAAAAATAAAACTAGATTTAAAACCCTACTCCTGCTTGCTTTGTTCTTCGTAAATACATCTTTGGTACCTGATGACAACAAATTTCATTCTCTCTAGAGCACATCATCAGGGCAATCCTTACGTAACCTCTGTCAAATCCAAGAATCCATGTTTCATCTTTGAAACTGTGATACCAGCAGTGAGCCTGGCCTAAAGTGGAACCCTGCAGAATACAGCTCCTCCAAGCAAGATCAATATTTGGGGGATCAACCTGAAATTAGCTTAAGTATTCACTGAGTAATTGTTTTCTGTAAGGAGGTGGGGAAATATCAATGAATGTACTCTGCCTATAAACTGAAACATTAAAAATGTCAAAACTCCATCACACTCAAGACAAGAAATACAAATGTGGGCAAGCTCCCATTAAATCTTGTTGAATTACATGCTGTAAGCAGAAAGGAAAGCTCTGGGACTCTTCTGTTACTTGGGGCTCTTCCGTTACTACCTTCTAAAAGCAAACTTATTTCAGTCACTGAGATGTTAATATTTTTATTACATTAAAAACAACAACAACAACACTTTGTGCCACAATTCAGCACATTATCCAAGATACTTACTCAAGAATCTAACACCTCAAATGAAGGATTTCCTTGACATCCATCACTACAGCATCCAAGCATCTCCTAAGCAACACGGTCCCCCTCTGCCCTCATTAGTGCCCCATCACTGCAGGAGAACTGAAGCATCGCTAAGACCAGCTGACTCAGTTCACAGACCATCCCAAATACAGCTGGAAACCAAACCTGGAGCATGTGCTCCAGCTGTAATCAGAAGATGCAACTCCTAGATACAGGTAGCAATAGAACTCCAACGCAGCTAGACCATGCAACAGTAGCAGTGAAGGTCTGGTGGCTTGATATGCAGTGGACTAACCCACCAGAGACACACAGACCCCGCCACATAGATGCACTGCAAATTTTATATATATATATATTACATATATCTATAACATATATAATTTTATATATGTATTAACACCTAAAATCTGCTGCCCTACCTCAGTGTCTTACTCCCAAGACCACTTCTGCATTGAGTCCTGCTTAGTGTGTCCTGTTTCCTATTCAGTCCCATTTCAGTGAAAGCTCAGCTCTGCAACACGCTGACCCTCTTGTCCCCACTTCATCAAAGCGCTGACCTGTGAGGACACAAGTGGTCCTGCGAGCCGTGAGGTCCAGCACTGGCTCAAGTGCATTACTGGACTGGAGCCAGTGTGTTTAGCATGTGACAGAATCAACTTCTTGGGACTTTTAGACTCTTATGCCTGAGAGCATTTTATTCTATGTATACTCTTATATGTTTTGACGAAGATACTGTGCTAATAAAGGCATCAGACTTTTGGTTTTACTCATTAACGGAAGCATTCATTAGCACACCATGGATCTTTCCACCTTTAATATAAATCAGAGATGAATGAACGCAGGCCTTTTTTTATAACTGCATACATATATATGTATATACATGTATATGTACACACATATATAGGTGCATGTGTGTATGTTTAACTGTGTAGAAAACCCAGTAAGTATAAAGCTAGTGAGCCTATGCCACCATTTCTATTATTGTTTTAAAACATCTGCTCTAGCTGGTATAAAGTGCAGAAATTCCATCCCTGTTCTGTCATTACCTGAAGCTTAAGGCACAAAAGCATGCAAAAGAGACCTAATAACTCACCGTATTCCCTCAGCTTGCTGTTATTACAAAATAACTGCACATCTTGCTGTATTTTGTTACTTAAATAAAAGCATTGGTACTAATATCATAACCTTTTTCACCTAAAGGACATTTTTTTTTGTTGTGTGGCAATGCTTTAAATTGTGTGCAATTATCCCTGCTTACTTAGAAAGGAATGAATAGGAACAATTAGCATAACAAGAGAAACATTAACCCATGTAAAAGCAAAAACATTGGCTCGCAAGCACCTGATTGTAGTTTGTGTAAAATAAGCCCATTGCAATCTTTTTTTAGCAACCAAAAAGGAGAATGCAGGGATGCTGGCATTTTGCATAGCAATCTGATGTGATGTATCAGAGATGAGCATATGTAAATAATAATATAAAAGGTAATTGCACTCAGAGCAAACAAACTTCTTCCAAGCATTATAATCCAAACGCATTACACCCAAGTGAACGCACAAATGTGCACCAGCAAAAAGACTCAAAGAATCAAGCTGTCCTAGACCTCAACTAAAGAGTTTTCATCTGCTTAAAGAAAGTCACTGAGGGAACATAAATAGCTTCAGTCATGAAGATTATCTGTTTTCTTGAGCAACCCCTCACTACCTCAGCCCCCTTCACCCAAGATATCCTACAACCTTCTACTGCCTTCTTGTCCAGACTTCCAAGTGGCCTAAACACAAACAAGAAACACAGAGCTCTTTTGCGTCATGCCAGTTTGTGGGTTTGGTTTGACTAATTCAAGCTTTGAAACCTTCACCGAACCAGGTCTACGGGACGTGAGAACACGCACCCTTTAATCCGTAGCCTGGTGCTCACCATGGCTTCTGTGGGACGCAGAATGGACAACGAAGACTGATGCTCTGCAGACATGTTCAGCAGATGGCCCATGGGAACAATTCACCCAGCACACAGATGATGCCTCGCTCCTCTCATTCCTGAGGGTAGCTGGCCAGGGGTCCACAAGCCAAATCCTTTGCTCTGTTTGCTATAGCTTGCTCCTGGCTACCACTGTAGCTAAGACTGCACAACCCATTCCTGCCTAACCACAGGTTGCTTCCAGGAGAAAGAATGACTAGGAAGATAACAGCATGAGTTATTCTGATGGTAATTTAGGAAAGGATAGGAATTCCCCAGTACAGTTGTACTTATCCTGCACGCGAGACAAGCTAATGCAACCAGCAAACACCAAGTCTCCTAATCTGTATCTGCACAGGCAAGTAGGTCTTCACGTGTGATGAAGGACAAGTGACACCACACAGACATGAAGAGGCAATGAGATTTACTCGGTCAGAAAGAACGGGCGTTCATTTCTAGTCTGAAACTAGAAACAAGAGACACGGTAAATCCGCATGCACGGAGATTTTGCCCTCATTCCTGAGATCACTGAGAGCAAGCCTGCTACCACTCCTGCAGTTTTCCATGAAATGAAGAGGGAGTAATAAAAAAATAAGATAATTCTCAGTCTGGAAGATGCCAAGTGCACCCAGAACCCTTGGCTCAGTATTAGTCATAATGCAGATAATAATTAGAAGAAATTCTGAACCCAAAACAAATTAAATTGTTTTAATCTATTAAATTAAAATACTTAGACTACTGAGCAGATTGTGATAGAAAGAATACAGTGTGATGGTATTTCTGACATACATCTCATTTGCATTCCTACTTGACAAAGGAGGCATCCTCACCTTCTTTCTCCTTTATTCGGCATCAAATACAGATGTTAAAACAGAATACTGTAATCAAACATTGTAAGATTTCCACAATTATTTATTTCCTTAGGCAATAAAAAGTATTTACCCCTAATAAACTAAGTTTAAATATGTACATGCACGCATATGCACCCAAAGGGAAAAGCTGAATGTCATGGCAAAACCTTCTACCTTTTCTAAGTAGTAGACTCTGCTCCAGTAAAGCTGGATAAGAACTGGTCAAGAAAGGCGGGAAAATTAGATAGGAATCAGTCTTTATCAGATCTCTATGTGATCCTCCACCCACAAGCATTCTGTTCTTCATGTTTCATTTCAGGAATGACCAAAACCTGCTGAATGTAATGCATAAGTACTTCGATCAAAGGGTCCCAGCTAGTGCTAAAACAAATAATGTGAGCCCATTGTAGGTCCTGTTAGAGAATGTAACTGTAACATCTCATTTTGCATCTCATCACTTTTAATTCCTCCAATTCTGCAGTTCATTCCCTGGCCAAGTGGCAGCATGCAGAAGCACAGTGAAGATTCTCAGAAATCAGTGTATCTATATGCCAGCAAGGCTCAAGGAAACACTCTGAATTTGAGTAACATCGACAATTCACTCTGGTGTGCTTCATGTTCAGTTGGTTTAACGGAAAATTACTATATTTAAGTCACATTTAGATTAGTTACCTAAACTACAATGAAAAAAATCACGTGTTTATAAGCTAGGCAGTCTTCTTTTAGAGAAATATTTCTGTAGTTCTCTTTCTTGATACTCAATTCATTTATTCAGTTATAATCAAAACATACTTCATTTACAATACCTGTCTGATATCTAATCTATTCAGTACAATAGCAAGTTATAGATGTGCAATTTCATATCTGTAAGATAAAACAAATGTTAGTCACCTAAAAACATCTAATATGTTAAAAAAATAGAAAGGCATAATGATGTTATCTTGTTAGTACTGTATATATGCAGACATTTTGTAGGCATTCCAGACAGGAATAATAAGAGATCTTCAGAAGATGAGAGCAAGAAACCGGCAAACTTTAGCCCAAACTGCAAACCAGACTAAACTCATATGGACTAGTTCAGTCAAGTGTATACCACTCCAGAGAATTATTTTCAGCACTTTCTGGAATCACATCAATGCCTACAAAAGATGTTTTCAGATTGTTTCATTTGCTTGTGACATCTTTTAATGTATTCTAAACAAACCTGAAGGTAAAATTTCCATAATAAAAAATTTCTCTGGACTCTCTGTTAGCTGGGTGCAGATGACAATGAGGACAGAAATTTATGCAATTTATGTTTTCAGGGCCCGAGTTGCTACCCTTAAATCTGAAATTCAGTTTCGTGATGATTTTTCACAGTCACTTCACAGTTAAACCAGTTTGGGAACTACAGTCCACAAGAACCAGGACTACTAACTAGGGAACGGAAAATCAAGCAAGGTACCCGTGCAAGCATCACTGGTGCAGAGCTGAGACCACATGTACCAGGACAAGATTCATAACGTTCTGAAGTGAGGAGCAATCGCATGCCTCAATCTTTTTCTGGGCTGTACCATGAAATACATTCTTCACTTTCACAAGGCAGCACTGTAGAGGGAAGGGTGGCAATGTGCAGTAAGTACCATCTCAGGTATGTTGTATTAATAACATATCTTGAAGTAAAAGCTAAGCAATGTTACGTCTGTGTCCTGTGGAGCTTTTCTCTGCGCTCATGTTCCTGCCAGGCTATACCAGCCTACTTTAGGGCTGGTGTATACATGTTCCTCCCAGTCTGACACACTCAGCCCAGGTGAAAAGCCTCAGTCCTTCCCCCTCCTTTGACAGAGCCCACGAAGAAAGCACAGAGATGGTTCACATCCCTCTTTGCCTTCAAGAAGAGACGGTTTGTGCTGGGGACATTTGCAGTAACTCAGGTAGTGCTCAGTCCATCTGACCTAATGGTATCAGTGCCTTTGCCTTAATTACATGGAAGCAGCATCATTTGTTAAAGTGGTGTGAATGTATGACACCAGCATATCAGGTCCCCCTTAAAATACATATGAGTAAGCAGAGATAAAGGAAAAAAAAAAAAAAGAGAGAGAGAAATCTTGAGAGTGAAAGAAAGAGGCACTATTAAACACTTCGTACTTATCTTGCTAAGGAAGAGCTTTGTTTCAGGGGGAAAAAAATTCTCTCTTTGAAGCTATCCAAACGGTAAACAGACCATTCTTTAAACAGTGGCGTATCTACAGCAAAGCGAACATCAGAGGACTGGTGTGAAGAAAGCATTTTTCTCATAGATAAAATAGTAGAAGGGGTCTCTTTCACTGGTGATAATTTGGATCTTCTGTTTTACTTAGATTTTCAGGGCAAATCCAGAAAAAAATCTAATAAACCCTTAAAGAAAAATATATCAAGAAGTGTTGAAGTAGGTCGATTCATTGCTTCTTGCAACATGTTCTTCTTCCAGGATAGGAATAGAAAAGGTTTCAAGGGCTTCTCATCCTATTTGTATCGTCTGTTGTGACGGACATCAGGGCTCTTGTGCATTAGCATTGCCTGGACAGATGTTTCGGTGTTCTAGGTCCCAAATGAGGGTGGCTTCTACAGCCCAGCTGATGCACACAAATGCCTGAGTTCTCAACTTGCAATGACACGCTGAGCTGGCAAGTGGCACAAGAGATGAGGAGAGATTTCACTCTCTGCCCTAAAACTCTTAACAAATTTTCAGAGCAAGCATTTTCTCTCTATGGGGAGCTCTCCTGTTCCACTGCCTTTCAGTCTGAACTACCCTTCCGTCTTGGCCATCCTAGGGATGCCATCGCTGTGAGTGCAAGAGTGTCATTTTTTGCTGCCATAAACCAGATGCAGCCAGCAGGAAGGGCCTGTCCTTGCCTCTGGCAACTTACTGATGTTTACAAGTTATCCTATGGCCACTGTGCCCACATAGAATCTGAGATAACCACCAGTCCTCTCCTGAGATCCAACATCCAGAGAGCCTTTGCAAGACTTGTGAAAAGTGATTTCACCCCTACATTTTCAAGAGAGTGTTTGTTTAGCTGCTTCTTGTTCCACTTTACAACAAGGTTATAGCTTATTATATGTATAGTTTATGCACTTGGTTCACCTGTTTACAACTGCTATTTTCGCAGCAGAAGAGCGTGGATGTCTAACCTCCAACCTCACGCAGAGCTATGGGAAACACACCGACAAGGCAAGAGCTGGGTTCAATACCTGCTTTCGCTCCTGGGCAGCCCTCAAGTGCTGTCTTTGTTCTTCCACAGGGAGAGGAAAAAGCAGATACAGGATTCAGAGGGGCAGAGGAAGATTAGCAAAGGGGAACGTGACTGCAGTTCAATACTGGAACCTCTCTTCAAAGGTAATAACTCAGAACCCATGAAGAAGCGCAAAGCACTAATTTTTCTCTGCACACAGATCTTAAAAGCTCCTTGCAGCCTTCAGTTGAGCACAAATAGCAAATTTCACTGACAACACCTCATAATCTGGGGAGACATTGAAAAATAATCTGTATTACAGAGCAGTGACATCCCAGACATGCAAGCTTCTGGAGAGTAGAAAACTGCCATGTTAAATTCTCTCTTCCAGCTTTGCAATTTAAATGGAGAGATCAGCATTACAACCTTGGCAAGCAATGGAAGTGAAAACAGACACTGTAAAAAAATTAAAAATCACGATTTCTGCTTCTTCTGCAGCAGCCACCCGTTGATAAAAGCTGGCATGTGTCTCTCTCCTTCACAGGCTTACTAGTAAATAATCATCAATTTACACATTCTAGCACAGTACCTCTGCCTACAAATTGCTTCTTCAAAGATTTCCTTTTCCCCTGGAAGCACCACTTCTAAGCATGTTGAAATTACATCTTATTCTTTTCTTTGAAAAATCTCTCACCGCACAGCCAAATAAAGAGAGATCATTTACATAATTCTTCTCTTCAAATGACTTCAGGCTGATACAGGTTCTTCAGTGAATTGTTATTCAGTAGGACATGGTCAGATGCAGATAAAGTGCTATAGAAGGTGGGAAGTTAACATCCTGAAATCTGATCAAAAAGTATTTCAGTTTCAAACTGATACTGTAAATCACAAGGAATTACAAAGCTCTAGCTTGATTCAGCTGTTGAAACAGACTTAATATCAAAGCAGCCTTTCATTCAACAAAAGATTCTGCTCTGAGCCATTTTCAGGATTGTAGCAAGCACAAATTATCATTCTAGCAGACTCTTGCAGGCAGACAATTTCCCTGAGTGGGCCTGATCTCTCACTATATGCACAAAATAATTATATTTAATATAATACTATTACTACAATTGCATGTATATTATATGTATAAATGTAATAATAATTGTTTGCTTCTTAAGGCTATTTTCAGCTTCTTTGATTGCATCAAACATTTTGATAACTTCAGAAATCAAGATGCTCTCATTTCCTTTTAAAAATCTAGAGATCTGTTGTTTTCACTGCAGATATTGAAAGAAAACTTCCCTAGCGTCTTCCTGAAGCTTTACAAAACCTGTGCAAAGGCTTGATTGTGTGTACCAAGGAAGCTGAAGGCACCCAGAAGCCCACTACCGCAGAGGTCATCTCTTGAAAAAAATATTTACCACTCATGCTCACATGAATATAAAAAATAAATATCACAGTCTGAAAACAAGCATGGTCTTAATTTCATTGCTTATCTCTTCCCAAAACTCTCAGGGAAGAAACACCTGAATAATGTGTTGAGGACCACCACTTGGTATTGTAAAACCAATTTTGAAGTAGGTGCAGTTTTGGAACAATCTTTCACTGTTAATAAAACAGCTGAGACTACCAAAAAGGTCTTTCTTATCTGTACTGTAGCAGTATTCGGACCAGAAGAAAAAAGAACCCAGCAGTCATTTCCCTCAAACACATACATTCACATCCACCCACATATATTCATATTCTGAATAAAGATAAAGGATCCGATGAACCACTACAATGTCATATATTTGCAGCGTAAAACACACAACCTGAGTGAAAACCTCACATTTTATGCAGCAGGGTTTCTGCACTGAGTTTTGAGGTTTGCTGACGTTTGGACCTCTTCTCTCTTAACCTCAGTATTTTCTGGTCTCTGCCTGAAATGAAGCCAATGCAGAGCAGGCAGATGTGTTCTGGTGTCATTAAACCTAGAGAATGGGCAGCTGTAGCGGTTAGCTGTAAATCGGGATGTTTTTGCAGGGGCAAAATCAATACTCATTCACAGCCAACATTCAGTTCTTGTATGAAGAGCCTTGGAGCCTTGACTTCTTCCCACAGGAGCAGGGATGCCTAGGCAACTTTCCTTTAAACTGGATAAACTCATGAATATTTAATTCCCAGGATCAGGTAAGAGGACGTACATTATGCCTGATAATGCAGGGCTTTTCCTTTGACTCTGTATGCTGAAAACACTTGAAAGTTTATGAAGGCTTCTCCCTGGACTGACACAACCTAGAATAAACATCACAAATTTCTACAGCTTGAGTTCCAGATTAAACTCAGCAGCTGGATTCATGCTGTCTTTGGGCTGGGCCTTTCACCCTCCCAAGAAAATCACAACCACTTTACAGCCAGCAAACACCTCCAGGGAAAACCTTAACTCTAGGTCCATCACCCAGTGCCTCCTTGTCCCGTTTTTGACTTTCCCCACTCCTACTTAATGATGCCGCTTACCCAAAGAGGAGAAAACTTGTCGCACAGACTCTTGTTGGAAAGTCACTGTGAGTCAAGGATGTTGCATGGCAGCATCAAGAGTAATAATTAACGCTATGAAAACAAAACTTCAACTGCTAATTCCCTCTTAGGAGATATAACAAATAACATTAGCCTTGAGCATAACTAAGTACATTTTAACACGGTTCTTTACAATAGGGGTTCAATTACCCATAGCTGATTTTTTTTCAGTGTAGTCATAAATTTAATACCATACTAATGAGTCAGTGAAGAGTAAACTGATGGGTAGTTTCATTCAGACTAGAGCTGTTAAGAACGTTTTCAATTAAACATTCTTTCTTCTGAAAATGCATTTTTGTCAGAGTTAAAATACTTTGCAGTTAAACATTGATTTTAAGGATATTATAAAGAAAAGGGTTTCACGGTCAGAATGGATTCCTCAAACACCTCAGAGGTGAAACAAGACAGAACTTAGTTCTTTCCAGTGCAAATTTGGTATTTTAACGTAATTCTGGTATACAAAAATGTTTGACGAACTGGGATTTCTTCCAGCACAAAACTTCCTAAAACTTCTGTGAAAATTGAATTCTTTATTCTAGTTGGTTCTGACACTGACTCCCTACTTTATCTGGGAAATAAATACTGACATTTTCAATGGATTTTAGCAGGTTATTTTGCCATTCCCATTAAACTGCTGGACATCTAACTGTAAAGAAAAAAGTAGCAAATGCTACGTGATGATCTGGTTGAATGTTTAAACTGTATTAATTGCATCTGGTAAATGGACTATGCTGTTTATAGACAAATGTTGAGTTACTTTTATGTTTTCATCAATAGTTTTGATCTTGTATTGATAACACTGTTGAAGGTTTACTGCTTCTCTATTAGAATGAAATATTGCTATGTTTAATAGTTCGCTCCCTACTTGAAAAAGTTTCAGGCAATTAAAGTAAAAGTTGGCTTAGACAACAGTCAGACTAAAGGGCTAGTAAGATGGGAAAACAACTGCACCAAATAAGTTAGGAGACAACACAAACCATAAAAAATACTGGAGAATTAAAAATCAGTGTGCATGTTGAGATCAGCATAAATATTTAGAAGACAATTACAGCTAAATATTTAAAATTAGATGTAACTTTAGTCCAAGATCTGAAAGGTGTCAGCTGCTATGGTTCTAAGTAAAATTATTTGTTTTTATCAAGAAAATTTATAAGTAAAGCGCCCAAGTATCACTGCTAGCCACAGTATGACTCTGTAGCTGCTCAGAGGTTGTCAAAAGTTCCTATCTCCGATAAATATAGACTCAGGACTCTAAATCTAGGCAACTGTATAACTTCTTCAGTTATACAGGATCTCATACTGGCCTCACAAAACTCAACATTAAACATTATCTCACAGGTTTTTTTATGCAGCTCTTTCCTACCAACAGCTGCAGGGGAAAGTAAACCAACAATTAGACACAGAGTCAATCTCCCATCTAATTAGTCTGAAACAACCTTGTGCATCAGGAAGATTAGAAGAGAATTCTAGGATTCTAAGACCGTATTTTGCCCCAGCATGAGACTCAGTGATGCAGCTGGATTTCTTTCCCTATTTTAGAGCTCAATTTTATGCCAAGTTAAAGACAGACATGACCTATAGCTTATGAACAATTTATTTTCTCCTCTTTTCTAGAATTAATATTCACGCATAAAAATTATTAAATCACAACAAAACTTTGAAGCCAAACATTTTCTGAGTAAACCGGAGTCTTGTTTTGGGATCATTTTCCTCCTTCTGCTTTTTTCCAGCCAGTCACTGATTGTGTGCTGGAACTCGAGCAATTCCCAAGTGTCATTCCAGAGGCATTTGTGAAACCTCCTCCTCTTAGCAGAAGCTTTAAGCCAAAACATTAAAAAACAAACAAACAAAAAACCCAAACAAAAACAAACAAACAAACAAACAAATAAATAAAAAAAATAAAAAAAATCCACCACTTCATAGGAGCCTGCAAACAAGATCCCCTTCCCCTCAAAATGAGGCAGAAAAAAAAATATGAATAAAATAAATTAAAGGGGTTGGAGCGTGAGGGAGCTCCCTGAAAAAAAAAGCATTAAAAAAAAAAAAATAGAGGCTGCAGCACAGGGAAAGTGTTGTTTATAGCAAACAGCAAGATACAAAGAAAATTGGCCAGGTGAAAGCACATGATTGTGTTACAGTGAACCCCAGCTAAATGAATATCTGGCACTAAATAAATCTCTTAATAAAATTACTGCATTCTACTACCCTACACACTCTGCATATGTAATAAAACTCTTTAAAATGAATCGCTGATAAGGAAATGAACCTGTTCAGGGAATGAATAAACACACTTTTGTATATACACACAGAAATACCAAATGGTGAAACATACTCATAGTGATTATCAGACTGTTAAAATAATAACCCTGTGAAACAAATAAATCTGCCCCACAGCAAATTATGTCTCTGCTGTACTTATGGTGAAACCTTCTACAAACACCTGATAAAGGAATAAACCTGTTAAAGGAATAAATTGACTGTACAGTAAGGTTATCCGCAGATTTACACTGGACTGCAGTGATAAACCTTCTTTTTCATTAGTCCAATAGATCATAGGATATACAGTACTTACAAATGTTTCAGCATTAAATATAAGCTGGAGTGCTCTGCTGTATGTATGCATTTGAGGGCAGGGGGTCAATAAATAGACTGAATGTTGCTTCACAAAATATCTGTCAGCGTGCATTAGCAGAATACCCGATCAAGAGATGAGCTGGCTGTAAAACATCCCCTGCACACCCGAACTTCCAGACCATATATGCTAACGGCAGCCTGAGGTTCAGCAGGTCTGAAAATCACACCAGTCATTCCATGCTTAACCCCATGCACCAAGGATTTTAAAAATAATAGTAATAAAATAAATGCAGTGAGACCACAACACATTTATACTGGTGGGTTTTAGTCTTTCTAGATATTCCCTACCCCCAAAATTGCCAGACCTTATGCCAGAGACCTGTGCCGGGCTCTGAAACATCAGAGTGCAAGAGATGCAAACAGCAAAGGCTGCAGAAGAGCTATGGGCTGTCCCCACACCCATGGCTCACATGTCCTTGTGTTGCTCCTACACAGCAAAGCGGACACAACAAGTCAGGATCAGGCCCCTGTCCCATCTTGCAGGGGGACCAGAACTGCTTCTTGATGATGCTGCTCAGGCCATAACCAGCATGGAAAGGCTAATGGGGGAGAGAAGGTAAAGCCTCCTTTTCTGGCTGCCTAAAGCTTTTAGGATATTATGGAGTATATGGTGTTACAGAGTATTTCTCCTAGAGTGCTCCAGTGGGAGCATCCAGTGGAGGGATGCTGTTGGCCCATAAGGTAAGCAGATTTTGGGCAAGGATAGGAAATACTATGGGACTAACTGACTTCTTGTCACTGTGAATGGAAAGTTGGTGAAGGAAGAGAAAATACTGTAAAGGATTTCCAGCAAGAGGCAGAAGAGAGTATTTTTCTCAGGAATAGCCAAAATCATCACTACTGGATGATCCATTACCAGATGAACCCCATATTAAATGTGGACTGACTTGAGGGTCAGAAAAAAAAGAGATTCAGGACTCTGCTCCTCCCCCAGCCAGCCAAAAGGAAAACAGGAACAATCCCATTTATCCGTCCAAATTTCTGACAGATCCTGCTTTGAGAGGCAATGTTTGAGACACAGATGCTCACAGCAGACATGTCCACAGCAAGGTTCTGCACGGGAAGCACAAAGCATCCTCTGACTCCAGTCCTACCCCTGTCCCTTCCCGCGCAGCCAAGTCCTTCAACAATTTTTCAACAAACTGGTTTCACTGTGATCAGCCTATTTATATAAGCCACATCAATAGGTTTAATAGATTTTAAAACCCACAAGAACATTAAAAAGCTACTCATATTTAAATTCCCAGGGAGACCAGGCAAATGAGCCTCCAGCCTCCTTGATGGGTCTGTTGACTCAGCTCAACCCCAGAGCTAAAGGAGGTAAAGAAAGAAAAAAAGAGAAAACTTCCATGTTCTCGCCAGTATTTCAGAAAATGGGAGGGACAAGCAAGTAATGTGGAGAACAACTAAGATGAAATGTGATGTTGAAATGAATAAGTAAGTTCATTATATTCTACAACATGATAAGACTTTGCAGGCCTGATTACAACATTAAGGGACGGTGCTGCAATATTATAAATTACCAGGTGAAGCACTCCTGTTTCTGTCTCTATATTTCTAAGGTGGGAGAAGTTAATTATTTTTATAGGTCTAGATATTGCAAGGATGAGGATATCAGAATATCTTGTCATCAAGTGTAAAGACAGCAGTGGAGAAGAGGCGGAGGGAAAGGAGGGGAACCACCCTATTTAAAGAAAATTACTATAAAAATACTAAAAATTATATATAGATTTTTTGACCTACATCCATCATTTTTACATGCCTAGGTACTTCATGCCTTGTCTCCATAAACCATCACTCTGTTATTTTTCATGAGGCTGAGAGTAAATGGCCAAAGCTTAAGACTTAGAAGTAAAAAATTAAATAAATATATAAATAAAAATCAACATGAGTGAAAAGGTTAATGGGAATTTGTATGATTTTATTATTATTAAGGAGCATAGGGAGAAGAACAGCATTTCTGGCACTCTAAGTGGCCTGTGGTACAATCAGTAACCCTGAAGTATATTCAGCAATCTTTCTTTTTTTTTTTTTTTCAATTGCCCACCGCAGCCTATATTACAAATACATAAATCATAATGTTTCAACAAAAGCAAAATTTAATTTTCTCCTTTCAGCTGTTATCTGGGCCGGGTGGTATATGGCAGGCTGCGGCCGAGTCATTTATTACACTTGCTGAATGGATAATGGCAGGGAGAGTCTATTATACCCAGCTTTGTTAGGGCTTTGAATGTGCTACTGAAACCTGTGGCAGTCTAAATCTCGTTACATCTGTAATAGATACACAGCACTCTATTATTTCATGCCAGAGCAAAATTAAATAGTTGTGTGTAGGGGGAGGGCAAGGAAGGAGGGCAGGGGGGGAGCAGAGGGGCTCTGGGGATGGTGCTGGGCATTTTGCTGAAAATGCATTAAAAACAGCAGTGGCTCCAGGACTCGTGCTCATCTTGCAGACAGATTTTTGTTTTGCTTTTGAAGATGCCTGTCTTAACGGGCAATGCCGCTGTGCTCAGCTCATGCAATGAGATGTGTGGTCCTTTCCTCCTCCAGGGTGATATTTTGCAGAACTACAGGATAACAACAACCCTTTCGTGCCCAGCTTTGGTGCAGCCCAAAAAAACCTGCACTTTTCTGCACGTTCCTCCCTCTCTGGAGGGTAATCGGTTCATGCCCTTGGCAGTCAATGTGTGGGCACCACCTACATTACTGGCTTTAATGCAGGCACCCCACACAGGGGAGGGGATGCAGATGGAGCTTGCACCTGAAGCTGGTGACCATGGAGCAGCGCTCCAGACTCTGGGCTGCAGAGCCATCTCCTTCCACCGCTTACGTGTGCCATGGTTTAACCACAGCTGGCAATAAACCACCATGCAGCCACTCGCTCATCCTCCCCACAGTATGACGGGGGAGAGAAATGAAAAAAACTCATGGGCTGAGATAAAGACAGTTTAATAGGATAGCAAAGGAAGAGAGGATAATAATTATAATATACAAAACAAGTGATGTGCAATGCAATTGCTCACCACCCATTGACAGATGCCCAGCCCATTCTAGCAGCAGTCACCAACCCTCATCCAGCTCATATACTGAGCATGCTGTCATATGGTATGGAATATTCCTTTGGCTAGTTTGGGTCAGATCTCCTGGCTGTGCCCTCTCCCAGCTTCTTGTGCATCTCCAGCCTCCTCACTGAAAAGTCCTTGACTTGGTATAAAGATTGCTTAGCAACAGCCAACACATCAGTGTATCATCAACATTCTTCTCATATAAATCCAAAACACAAAACTATACCAGCTACTAGGAAGAAAATAAGTTTATCCCAGCCTAAACCAGGACAACATGCCACCACCGGCTCAGGCAAGCACCGCCATCCCCTGACCCTTACTCTCCCACCAACCAGACTGCCAAAGGCCAGCAGCAATCTTGTATCTCCCTTGTTAGCTTCCTCACTGATTTCTTATCCAACAGTCCACCAGCCCCCCTAGCCCGGGAGGGCTGGAGCACAACTGACTGTAATAGTCCCAACGTCCTGAGATGATGCTCATCAGAAAAAGTATTTTGTTGCTACTTTTGAAAATAGGAAACCCAAGATTTCTAGGGGGGGAGAGGGGAAGAGAGAGAGAGAGAGAGAGGGTGAGAGAGAGAGATTGAAAAACTGAGTTTTGTCCTTGTAGGGTTTGTTACTGGTGATTTTCATGGTCAAATGCACCAACAGATGTGGCACATGTACAAATCAAGGGCAACACTAGCTCCTCTGGCTACGTATTTGTATTTGGTTTGGAAACAAGCCCAGGCTGGAAAGCAGTCCCCAGGCAGAGGTGAGGGCTGCAGCGGAGGCTTCCTACCAGCACAAGCACACGAAGCCAGGAGGTTGTAGAAGCTCTCAAGCTCACTGAGGTCTCACATGGGATTTGCCTTCCTGCCCAGCTCAGGCAGAGGGGGTTATTAATAAGAAGGGCTGTTTCTTCAGAGCAGGAAGGTGATTGATTCTTAAACCTGCTGCCTTCTTGACAACTGAAGCTATTAGATAATGGAGGGCAGAAGGTAAAGCCCCCTGTGACAGAGCCCATAATAACCTTTTTAGGGTGCTCGTGGCAGCATCACTTCTTATACCATTCCTGTTTTGTTCCAGCACGCATCAAACACACTCTTCATACACTCTTAGCAGAGACACGATTGCATCCTTCTCACAGAGCTTCCAACCAGCCATCAAAAAGAAAGGTGAGGGAGCCCAGGTGGGCTTCAGCAGCCTCCACAATGCTAGTTGGTTTGGACTTTGGGAAATGCAACTCCTGAGTTTCATTTGAGGTAGCACTGGAATGTCCTGGGTTACCTCAGCTGTCCAAGAAGACTTTGCACACATGGAGAAGGTGCACATGACAGACTGGATTACTGCATATGGTTGTGTTTCATGACTGGGACCAGTGGCTATGGAAATGTCTTGCAAAGCTCTCTCTGAGATCTCCTTTAGCTTACATGGTAGAGATCCATGCCACAAACTTGGTATCTGTATACATGCAGTCATTTTCATTAAATGGGCATATCTCCAAGTCACAGCACAACAGCTTCGATGGTGCTAAAGCATGGGCCTCTAAACAAAAATCACACAAAAATCACTTTCTTAAGAATAAATTGCTGCTCAAGAGCCATTTCCTAGGAAAGGAGCAAAAGAGATGGGTGCCTTGATGCAAACAGAACTGTCCAGGCTGCCCTGCACAGCATCCGTGGGTTAATGTAGCAATGCTCTTCGCAGTGCTGTGCACAAGAGACCAAATGACAAGTAAATCAGAGACAGAGTAACAAGTTTCACTGAAGTTAGCCCAATCTTCTTATTCCCCTCACCAAAAAAAAAAAAAAAAAAAAAGAGTTGATCCTTTAGCTCCCCTTAAGTCTTATTATCAAGCAAGAATCCTCTTGCTGCCTTACTTGTAATAGCATTGTCCTCCTCTCAGATAACAAGATACTTGCCCCATCCTCCTACCTGCCAAATCTTCTACCAATCTGAAGTGAGAGAATTAAAACTGCTACTGGGTGAGGCTCCAGTTGCTCTGTGCCTGCTCGCTTTTAAAAAAGCCGTCTTATCTATGCTCAGAGAAGTAAAAGCTCTTCCCTCGACGTGTCGCTCTGTTATCGTGCATGGGCTCTTTCGCCATCACGCTTCTGAGGCAGATTGATTCAATCTGCAGATAGCAATGCCCCACTTCCCAGAGGAGCTAAAAACCCCAAAACTCCAAACGTTCCAGCAGAATGGTTTGTTCTTTTATCATTACAAGGGCTCACACCGGGGAGGAGGTTGTTCAGTGCTTTTCTTTTGGAAACAGAGCTGGTGAGGGGCTTATGTATCCTCAGTTTTCAGATAAACTCTTTTGACTGTTGGTCAATGAGTCCCATTCATTTCCTTGCCCTGAAGCATACTCCCCATTCAGAGGATTAAAACCTGTTTGTTCATGTTGTTTGACATTAACTAGATACACCCCTATATACACATAACCCCACAGGAAGACATCGAGACACACACTCTCACCTTCAGTTGAATTTGCTTGTGTAGAAGAACTGAGCTTAATCTAAAGTCCCTGGAAAGTTTTTGGACCAGCCCCATAGGCTGCCCTGGTGAGCACGGAGGTAAAAGCCAGCATGTTTGCTCCTTAGAATTTTCCTTCCCTTTCCGTAACCCCTACACATCTCCTGCGCTGATGGCTGGCTGTCCCCAAGTTCCCACAACTAGCAAGTCAACATTTTGGATCTTACAAACACAACCTCACTAAGCATAGACAAGCAGTGCCTTAGCTTCCATCTAAAATCATATTTTTATCCCTTCTTAGAGTGCCACTGATGCTCTCCT